>RJWT010047658.1:0-11263 GCA_004365215.1 Cuniculus paca | reverse complement strand
GAAATCAGCAATGGCTACCAAAATGTCTCGTTTTCTTCAAAGTAGTTGTTCATACCATCGCACATAATAAAATCAGTTCTTGTAAACTCTTTCGGAGTAGTTCTAGGCATGTTTAAGCCTGTACGTGTAGATTTATCCTTTCTGTGTTAGATGGAATAACAAAACAAACCACAAGGAAAACCAGAAACAAAAAAGTCAAATAAATAACACTAACAGAGAGACCAAAACAATAACAATATAGGCTTTCTAAACAAGGTGGTAGGAACATACCAAAGGTTGCTATTTTGTACAGTTATCTTCAAAAGAGTTACTCAGATTACCAGATACAGACATGCTAAACTGATCTAATCTTATGTTAACTGTTTTGTTTCAATAACTAATAGAATTAGTAGTACAATTATCTTAGCTATCTTAAGTATATATATACAAATTTATATCTTTTTTTCTTTCCCCTTCCTTATCTCTTTTTTCCTGAGTTATTTTTCCACTTTGAGCAGTTTCTTACCCTTTCACAATATTTCTTGAAGATTTTGGATCTTATTTACTATTTCAGTTTCTTACACTAGGGAGACAATACGGTGTTTACACATGTGAGTTTGATTTATTTCACTTATGAATATGGTCTCAAGTCTCACTCATTTACCTATAAAAGCCTCAATGTGATCCTTCTTTATAGCTGAATAGTACTCCATTGTATAAAAATACCACATTTTTATCCATTCCTCAGTTGATGGGCATTTGGGTTGTTTCCAAGATTTGGCTACTACAAATTGTGTTGCTATAAACACAGGTGCACATATATCACTGTGGCATGATGTTTTCAATTCTTCTGGCAATATGCCCAGAAGTGGAATAGCTGAGTCAAATGGGACTTACAATCCTAGCTTTTTGAGAAACCTCCAGACTGATTTCCACAGTGGTTGCACCAGTCTGCACTCCCACCAACAGTGGAGAAGGGATACTTTTTCCTCACAGCCTCTCCAGAATTTGTTATTGGTTGTTTTCTTGATATTGGTCATTCTTTCTGGAGTGAGATGGAATATCTGTGTTGTTTTAATTTGTATTTCTCTAATGACCAATGTTGCTGAACATTTTTTCATGTATTTATTTGCCATTTGTATTTTTTCAGTTGAGAAGTTTTTTTTTTTTTTTAATCTCAGATGCCCATTTTTGGATTGGGTCTTTGAATTTCATGGGCCTGATTTTTTTTAATTCTTTGTATGTTCTAGATAAAAGTCCTTTGTCTGAGGGACAGCTGACTAAGATTTTTTCCCAATTTGTGGATTTTCTGTTCACTCTGTTGGAGATTTCTTTTGACATGCAAAAACTTTTTACTAAGACAAGATCCCAGTTGTTAATTCTGCAAAGTATTTCCCATGTGGTTTGATTTTTGTTCATGAATTCTCCACCTACCCCTATGTCCTCAAGAGTTTTACTTATTTTCTCTTCCAGCAGATTTAGTGTTTCTCTTTTAATATTTAGGTCTTCGGTACATTTTGACTTTGGTTTACTGCATTGTGATAGGCATGGGTCTAGTTTTAGCTTTCAGCATATATAAATCCAGTTTTGTCTTTCCATTTTCTGAGATCCTCTTCGATTTCTTTTTTCAGAGTGCTGTAATTTTCACTGAATACATCTTTTACTTCCTTTGTTAGATTGATTCCTAAGTATTTCACTTTCTTGGATGCCATTGTGAAGGGTGTGGTTTCTCTTATTTCTCTCTCACTGAATCTGTAGTTTGTGTATAGGAATGCTATTGATTTTTGAGTGTTGACTTTTTATCCAGTTACATTACTGAATTTGGTTATAATGTCTAGAAATCTTTCTATGGAATTTTCAGGGTCATCTATATAGAGTATCATGTCATCTGCAAATAATGATAATTTAAGTTCTTCCTTTCCTATCCTTATTCCTTTTATTTCTTTCTCCTGTCTAGTTCTCTGGCTAATGTTTCTAGCACTATATTGAGTAGGAGTGGTGATAGTGGACATAACTTGTCTTGTCTTGATTTTAGAGTGAAAGCTTTCAGTTTGTGATCATTTAATATGATGCTGGCTTTTGATTTGTCATAGATGCCTTTTATTAGATTGAGGTAAAGATCATCTCTTCCAATTTTCTGTAGAGTTCTTAATATAAATGGATGTTGGACTTTATTGAAAGCTTTTTCTGCATCTATTGACATGATCATGTGATTCTTATCTTTGGCTCTATTGGTATGGTGTATCACATTTATTGATTTGCATATGTTGAACCACCCCTGCATTTCTGGGATGAATCCCAATTGGTCATGGTGTATAACCTTCTTGATGACTTGCTGCATTCTCTCTGCCAGTATTTTATTGAGGATCTTTGCTGATTTTCTGACTAAGTTGGTCTGTCTCTTTGTGTCAATGGGGTGCTAAGGTCTCCTGTTATAATTGTGTTATTGCTTATTTGATTTTTCATTTCTATTAATATTTATTTTACATAGCTCAATGCTCCCAGATTTGGTGCACATATATTTAAGACTGTTATTTCTTCCTCTTGGAGTTTTCCCCTAAGCAGTATGTAGTGACCTCCTTTATCTCTTTTGATCATTCTTGGTTTGAGGTTGTCTGCAAACAGAATAGCTACCCCTGCTTTTTTGGGGTTCCTGTTGCATGAAGTATTGTTTTCCATCCTTTGACTTTCAGTCTATGAGTTTCCTTTTGGTTAGATGGGTTTCTTGTAGACAGCATATGGTTGGATGTTGTTTCTTGATCCATTCTGCCAGTCTGTTTCTTTTAATTGTTGAATTGAGGCTATTTACATTAATGGTTATAACAGATATATATTGCCTTATTTTTGTCATGTTATCTTTCTGTTGTTGTTTCTTTACCTTTTCCCTCTGTTTAATTGTTTGCTCTGCTTGGTGGTTTTTTTCTGTTGGTGTTCTTGAAGTTGTAGTTATTTTCATGTCTATCTAGAATATGTTTCAGTATTCTTTGCAGGGTTGGTTTGATGGTCATGAAGTTCTTCAGCTGTTCTTTGTCGTGAAAATATCTTATTTCTCCTTTGATTCTGAAGGATAGTTTTGCAGGGTACATTAATCTGGGTTCGAAGTCATTTTCCTTTAGGATTTGAAATACTTCACTCCATGCTCTTCTTGACTTGATTGTTTATGTTGAGAAATCTGCTGTGATTCTGATGGGCTTTCCTTTATAGGTGATTTGTTTATTTTTTCTAACAGCTTTTAATATTCTGTTCTTATGGTGAATTTCTGGGATGTTGATTATTATATGTCTGGTTGTAGATTTATTTTGGTTATGGCTAATTAGAGTTCTATATGCTTCAGTTATCCATATGTCAGTTTCCATTCCCATGTTTGGGAAATTTTCAACTCTTTCTTCTGTAAATAGTCTTTTTATAACATTTGTGTTGTCTCCTTTTTCATTAAACTTATCAATTTTATACTGTTTTTCTTTGCATCATCTTGCAACTGTTGAATTGTTATTTCCTGATTCCTTGTTATTTTTAAAAGACCTTCTCTTTCTTGTTGACTAGCTGCAATCTTATCTTAGATGTATTAAAGTCTACCTTCACATTCATTGAGGTGGTTTTGCAAGGTTTCAATGGAATTTTTGATTTTCTGGATATCTCTTTGAATCTGTTTCATGCATTCTATTTCTATCTTGCATTGTTCATTCCAGGTTTCCATCATTTTTCAGTGCTCCTCTATTTTTTTGACTATGTCTTCTTTAGATGTGTTCAGCATTTCTTTCATTACGTTTTTCATTTCTTGTTTTACCTGGGAGATTATTTCTAATCTTAGTTCCTTTACAGTTTCATGCAGTTGTTTCTTTACTTCAGTTGCAATCATTTCAGAAGTTTCATGTGTATGGCTTATACTTTTTTCTACATTCATGTCTCTTAGGCTTGTTTGGGATTGGATGGAAGTTTGAGATTGAATTTTGTTCATTTTGTCATTTTCCTGTACTACCTTGGGGCAGCTGAATGCAAAGTTTCAGTTGTTTCCTAGGTTGAGGATGGCTGTCTGTACTGCATGGAGTTTCCCCAGTTGACAGGGGGTCATTAGGCAGGACTTACCAGACACCTAGTGGCACCTGAAAGCTCCCTAAGAGGAGCTTCAGCACACCCCACTTTGTATACCAAGGCTCCGTGGGTGCTTCAGGTTGCTGGGTGGGGCCCTACCTAGTTCTGTGCAAAGTCCCAAGGCTGCATGGCTAGGTGGAGTTTGCTGTGCAGGCCTTCAGCTCACACCAGGCAGACCACTGAAGCTGCCCTGCTGCTTGGGGTCACTGGGTGGGGCCCAGGCAGGACCCCAGGGATGTTCCAAAGGTCCCTGGTTGTTTGGGGACACTGGATGGGGCCCTACCAGGTTGTGCACAAGGTTCTGAGCTGCACCACTAGGTGGAGTGCCCTGTTTGTGCCTTCAGCTCATGCCAAGCAGACCACTGAAGCTGCCCTGCTGCTTGGGGTCACTCACCATTTATATTTCTTCATCTGAGAACTGTGTATTCATCTCAGATGCCCATTTTTGTATTGGGTCTTTAAATTTGGGGTACCTGGTTATTTTTCAACTCTTTAAATATTCCAGAGAGAAGTTCTTTGTCTGATGGACAGTTGGAAAAAATCTTTTTCCAATCTGTAGGTTTTCTTCTAGCTCTGTTGGTGATTTCTTTCAATGCACAAAAAACTTTTTAATAAGATGTTGCCCAGGATTGCCTTTGCTATTCTAGGTCTCTTTCATATGATGTTATAGTTTGTATCTAGTTGGCCCCTCAAGTCTCACGTAGTCATGGAAGTGGCTGAATGTAGCATTTGTGATTGGTTCGTTGTCTAGTGCTGGGATTTGTGGTGTGAGTGGTGCACCCACCCAGGGGTAGAGCCAACATACAATGTAAGGTCGGGAAGGAGGAGTGTTTTTCTCTGTCTTTTGCCTTGTTTGCTCTTGCAGCCACCATGAACAGCTGCCCTTCAGCCATGCCACCCTGCCTTGGAACCAGCTGAGTATAGACTAAAAACTCCATAACTGTAGGAAATAAACCTTTCCTTCCCTAATTTTGGGTGTCAGGTATTTTGTCTCAACAGTGAGAGAAAAGTAACCAAAACATATGAGTTTTAGGAATGTCTTCTCTTGATCTGTGAGGTATGCTAATAGTATTTTGACCAAGATTGTATTAAATCTGTACAATAGTTTTGGGAGTATGACCATTTTCACAATGTTGGTTCTTCCTATCCATGAGCAAAGGACATCTTTACATTTTCTAAGATCCTCTTTGATTTTTTTGTTTCAGAGTACTGTAATTTGCAATTTATAAATCTTACATCCTTTGTTAGATTGATTCCTAAGTATTTCATTTTTTTGATGTTATTGTGAAGGGTATAGTTTCTCTAATTTCTCTCTCAGTGAGTTTGTTTGTGTACAGGAATGCTATGACTTTTGAGTATTGACTTTGTACCCAGCTACACTGTTGAAGTTGCTTATTAAGTCTAGAAATCTGTTGGTGAAGTTTTTGAGGTCTTCTACGTAGACTATCATGTCATGTGTGAATGATAATTTAACTTCTTTCTTTCCTATCTTTATTCCTTTTATTTCCCTCTCTTATCCAATTGCTCTGCCTCTTTTCAGAACTATATTGATTAGGAGTGGTGATAGTGGACGACGTGATCTTGTTCCTGATTTTAGAGTGAAAGCTCTAAGTTTCTGACCATGTAGTATGATGTTGGCTGTTGGTTTGTCATAAATGGCTTTTATCAGATTGAGATAAAGAAAATCCATTCTGATTTTCTCTATGGTTTTTACCATTAATGATTGTTGGTCTTTATCAAGCTTTCTCTGCATCTATTGAGATGATCATGTGATTTTTGTTTTGCTGTATTGATATGGTGTATTACATTTATTGATTTGCATACATTGAACCATTCCTGGATTCTTGGGATGAATTCCACTTGATCATGGTGTATAAACTTCTTGATAATTTGCTGCATTCTCTTTGCTAGTATTTTATTGATGATTTTGGCATTTATGTTCATTAGGGAGATTGGCCAGTAGTTCTCTTTTTTGGTTGGGTCTTTCTCTGGTTTTGGCATCAGGGTAATACTTAGCTCCAGAAATGAGTGAGGGAGAATTTCCTTTCAATTTCATTAAACATTTTGAGGAGTATTGGTGTTAAATCTTCCTTAAATTTCTTGTAGAATTCAGCTGTGAATCCATTAGAACCTGGGCTCTTCTCTGTTGGTATGTTTTTAATTACATTTTAATTTCATTAACTGATATTGGGTTACTCAGGATTTTTATATCTTCTTGATCCAGTTTTGGTAATTTATATGTTTCTGGGAATCTGTCCATTTCTTCTCTGTTTTCTGTCATATGAGAGTATAGATTTTCAAAGGATTTATGACCTTCTGAATTTCCACAGGATCTGTAGTGGTTTCACCTTTTCCATTTTTTACCATGTGAATTTGAGATTTTTTCCCTCTCTTTTTGATAAGATTGTGTAGAGATTTACCAATTTTACTTATTCTTTCAAAGAACCAACTCTTTGACTCATTAATTCTTTGTATTGTTTTCCTTTTTTCTTTTTTTTTTTTTTTTTTGCAGCACCAGGGATTGAACTCATGACCTCACACTTGCCAGGCACTGCTTAGGACACTGAGCTAAATCCCCAGCCCCTGTATTGTTTTCTTAGTCTCAATTGTGTTAATTTTTGCTTTGATTTTTATAATTCCCTCCCTTTTTGAGTTTTGGGCTTGACTTGCTCTTATTTTTCTAGAAGCTTCACGTGTAGCATTAGGTTGTTTATTTGTGCTCATTCTATTTTCCTTATGTGAGAAATTTCCCTCTTAGTACTGCTTTCATCATGTTCCACAGGTTTCTGTGAGCTGTACTTGCGTTTTCCTTTAATTGTAGATAGTGTTTAATTTCTTCTATTTCATCTATGATCTATTGGCCATTCAAGAGGGTGTTATTTAATTTCCATGTGTTCATAGAGTTTTTGCAGTTTCTATTGTCATTAATTTTCAATTTTATTGCACTATTGTCAGATAATATGCGTGGGGTAATTTCAATTCCTTTGTATTTATTTAAGCATGTTCTATTGGTCAGTATATGGTCTATTTTATAGAAAGTCCCATGTGCAGCTGAGAAGAATGTGTATTCTGAAGATGTTGGGTGGAACATTCTGTAAATGTCTACTAAATTCATTTGTTCACAGGTTTGATTCAGTGCTGTTATCTCTTTGCTGATTGTTTGTTTTATTGACCTGTCTCTTTGTGACAATGGAGTATTAAGGTCCCCCATTATAACCATGTCATTGCTTATATGTTTTTTCATGTCTATTAATATTTGTCTTATATAGTTGTATGCTCCCATATTTGGTGCATATATATTTATGATTGTTATTTCTTCCTCTTGAAGTTCTCCCCTTACAAGTATGTAGTGACCTTCTTTTTCTCTTTTAACCTTTCTTGGTTTGAAGTTCGCACCATCTGCAAATAGGATAGCTACACTTGTTTTTTTCTGGGTTCCTGTTGCATGGACGTTTTATCCTTTGACTTTTAGTCTACAAATTTCTTTTTCAGTTAGATGCATTTCTTGTATACAGTATTTTTACATCTTGTTTCTTATCCATTCTGCCAGTCTGTGTCTTTAGAGTGGTGAATCAAGTCCGTTTACATTTATGGTAATGACTGATATGTATTGGCTTGCATGTCATGTTATTTTCCTGCTCTTGGGTCTGTGCTTTTCCTCTCTGTTTAATTGCTTGCCCTGCTTGTCAGTTTGTTTCTGTTGTTGTTCTTGGAACTATGGTCATTTTTGTCTCTGTCTAGAATATCTTTCAGTATGCTTTGTAATGTTGGATTGGTGGTCATGAATTTCTTCAGATTTTCTTTGTTGTGGAAGTATCTCATTTCTCCATTGATTTTGAAAATAATTTTGCATGGTATATCTGCCTGGGTTTGAAGTTGTTTTCTTTAGGATTTAAGTACTTCACTCAAAGTACTGTTCTGGGTATGGTTGGCTCATGAGAGCTGCAATCCATTGATGAGACATGATAGAAACTTTGGCAGTGGGGTCTGGTTAAAAAGAATGAGTCAGGTGGTGTGATCTTGGGGACTACATTTTATTCCCAGTCCCCTACTCTTTGGTTCTTTGTTTTGCTTACTGCTTCCTGGCCCTCATGCAGTGAGCAGCTTTCCTACACCATGCTCTCTTACCATGATACAGTGACTTATCTCAGGGCCACAAACAATGGAGACAGCAGACTGTGGACTGAAACATCTAAAACCATTAATCTGACTACATCTTTCCTCTTTTAAGTTAATTTTCTCAGGCATTTAATCACAGTAATAAAAAACTAATACAAACATTATCTATGATAGACCAGATGTTAGGCCACAAACCAAGTCAGTAAATGTAAAAGAATTACAATTATATAAATTATCTTCTCTAACAACAACCAAATGAAGCTAGAAATCAGCAACAAAGAAAATTGGAAAATTCACATATTGGAAAGTAAACTACACACTCTGAGACAACAGTAGGTCAGAGAAGAAACTATAAGGGTAATTAGAAAATATTCAGAGAAAAATGATAGCAAAAACACTTTACCCAAACTTGCAGAATTTACCAATGCTGAGAGGTAAATTTATGACCATGAACACCGACCTTAACAAAGATAAACACTCAAATCAATGACCTACGTTTACACCTTAAGGAAAGGGAAAAGGAAGAAATTCAAGCCAAAATTAGCAGGAAGATAGAAATAGTAAATATTAGCATGGAGATAAAAGTTGAAACAATGTAGGAAAAGAGGTTTAATTTGGTTCATTGTTTCAAAGGATTTAGTTCAAGGTTGGCAAGCTCCAGACAGAAACATCAATTCAGCAATGTGATGTAGCCAAGCTGTTTAGTTCACAGCATGGGGAAGCAGAAAGCAGGGAAGGTGATTGGACTAGGAATTGGATACTGTCTCGTGACCCACATAGGTTCACCTGGAAATGTGCATCCAGGATTTCCTAGTCCTGTCAAGGTGGTGATTGTGCCTAGTGGTCAGACTTAATAGACTAACAATAGAATCAATGAAACTAAAAGTTGATTCTTTAAAGAAGAGTCACATAACCAAAAAGTTTAAATAACAAACCTCTAGCTCGCAAGAAAAAAGAAAAAAGTGACTGGCAAAAAAACTAAGATCACAAATGAATGTGGGGATATTGTTATTGACTTCAAAGGAATTGTAAGGACTATAAAATACTGTAAATAATTGAACATCAACAAATGAAATAACCTGGAAGAACAGATATTCCAAGAAATACACAAATTACTAAAATTTCCTCCTGAAGAATATAAAATTGACACATACCTACATCAGAAAAGGAGTTAAACAGTAATCCACTTACATGCAAAGAAATGTCCATCCCCATATTTCATTTGTGAATTCTGCCAAACATATAAAAAGTTAACATTAATCTATCTGAAGTATTCCAAAAGTAATAAAATAGGAGACAGGATTTTCTAACTCATTTTATGAGGATATTACCCTGATACCAAAGCTAGCTAAAGAACCTATAAGGAAAAAACTATAGATCAATATCTCTTAAAAATAATAGATTCAACATTCTAGGGTACAAAATTAACACACAACCAGGTGTGGTGGGATGGGATTACACTTGTAATCCCAGCACTTGGGAGGCTGAGGCAGGAGGATCATCATGAATTCAAGGCCAGCCAGGTCTACACAGTGAGACCCTGTTTCAAAAAACCAAAGAACCAAAACCAAAACCAAACCAAATCAAAACAAAAACCATAACATACAATACAGTTGTATTTTATATATTAATGATAAATAATTCAAAAGGAATTTAATAAACTATTCCACTCACAAGAGCATCCAAAAGGATAAAATATCTAGAAATAATTTCAACCCAGAAAGTCAAAAACATGCATGCTGAAAACTATAAACTATTGCAGAAGGAAATTTTAAAAGATGTAAATATAGAAAGATATTCCATATTTATGGATTAGAGATTTGATTTTGTTAAAATGGTGATGCTACCAGTCAAAATGATTTATATATTCAATGTAATACTACAAAATTCCCATCATCCTTTTTCTCAGAAATAGAAAAATTGATTCTTCAATTCATATAGAATTTCAGGTCAATCTTAAAAATGGTCAAATACTCAAAACACTCCTGAATTCAAATTTATTATGAAGTTACAGCAATCAAAATATTGTGGTTCTGACACAAGTCTTGGCAGACAGACCCATGAAACAGAAATATGAGTCCAGAAATAAACCTATATTTCTCTGGTTAATAGATTTTCAACAATGGCACCAAGAGCATTTGATAGGAGAAAGAGTGATTTGGGTGCTGGCCCAACTGTGTACATGTGAAAAAGAATGAAATTGGGCCTGTACCTTATACTACCTACAAAAATAACTAAAAATGGAGCAATGACCTAAAATAATAGAACTTTTATTTAAAAAAAAATAGGAAAAAGATCTTCATGACCTCATATTTGGAAATAGAATTGCAGATGTGACACAGTCAGCACAAGCAGTAGAACATCAAAGAATATTGTAAAGAAAGTAGAAAGGTAACCTATTGAAAATATTTTCAAATAACATATTTGACAAGGTTTTAGTCTCTAAAATATAAAAAACACAACTCGGTAACAAATAATCCAATTTAAAAATGAACACAAAAAAGAACAAAAATAAATTTAAGAAGATCGACAAAGGCCTGAATAAATATTATCCCTGAGAAATTATGCAAATGAACAAAAAGCATATAAAAATATGCTCAACATCTTTCGTCCTTAGGAAAATGCAGATCAAAACCACAGTGAGATACCCTTTTACTCCCAAAAGGGTGCTATAAAAAACTAGATATATGCAGTATTCATAAAGATATCAGGATATTGAAACTATCATATGTTATAGGTGATAATGAAAATGGTTCAGTCACCTTGAAAAAAAAAAGTTTGATGAATCACTAAAAAAATTTAAATATAGAAGCTGGGGGTTTAGCTTAGTGACACAAGTGCCTGCCTAGCAAGTACAAGGTCATGAGTTCGATTCCCAGTACCAAAAAAAAAAAAATTAAATATAGAATTACCATCTGACCCAGTATGTACCAAAAATAATTGAACAGTATTCAAATAAGTACACTCTTGTTCTTAATAGCAGTATTTACAATAGATAAAAGGTGGAAATGATGCAATTGTTTACCAAGAGATCAATGGATAAACAAACTCACTGAGAGAGAAATCAGGGAAA
>RJWT010047657.1:0-11257 GCA_004365215.1 Cuniculus paca | reverse complement strand
GTGATACTCATCACTGGATTAGTTAACTGGTAAGTTTATAGCTAAATGTTATGCTACAAGGCAAAGGCTGGTCTGAGGAGGGGGTAAATGGGGGTGTAGCCTGGAAGAGTCTGTCTCCTTACCCCTCCTTTGATCTCTCTTCTTGCAACTGTCTCACCATGAGCAGTTTTCTAATGCCATGCCAACTCTGCCCCATTGCCCTCCTGTGACACCAGCCAGCTGTGGATCAAAACCTCCATGACTGTGAGTCAAAATAACCTCTCTTTCCCTAAATTGTTGGTGCTAAGTATTGTGCCTCAGTGATGATGAAGCAACTAAGACAGGAAAATAGGGAAAGAAGGAAGGGAGGGACAGAGGGAGTGAGAGAGAGGGAGAGGCAGGGAAGCAAAAAATGAGAAATGTGACAACAGTTATAGGTCGCCTATTCAATTCTTATAACTCCTTTTCTATTGTTTACTGTGTTAGTTGGCTTCTCAAGACAATGTTAATGAGAAGCAGTGGAGTTTTAACCATAGTAAAAGAAAATCTTTCCTTTCTCCAAAGCAAAAGAAAAGCTTTCAGCTTTCCACATTAAATATGATATTTCTGGGTGTTTTTATGGATTCCCTTCATTAAATAGGAGTTCTCTCCTATTCAGAGTTTGATAAGACCCTCGATCAGTACTATCAATTAAATTCTAAACCTTTCTGCATCTATCTGTTGAGACAACCATATAATTGTTCTTCTATGTTAATTTGTGAAATCCATAGGTGTTTTTAAAAATGATAAACCAATTTTGCATTTCTGCAAAAACTGTCATCATGCAGCATTTTCTTTGTGTACTTTTAGATGCAGTTTACTAACACAGACCCAAGACCCGTAATGGCATATTCGTCAATAGCAGACTGAATATATGATGGTGGTCCTGTAGATTATATCATCCAGTGATGTCACAGTCATCTTGATCTGCATCAGTGTAGTCTGTAATCTTCACAAAAGGACAAAAATTGCCTAACCAATGTATTTCTCAGAGTATGTCCCCATTATTAGCATTAAGAGATCCATAATTGTGCTTTGTTTTAGAATTTTTGTATCTATATTCATGAATAGCATTAGCCTATAAATTTTACTCCTAATGTCCTTATGAGATTTTAGACTCAACATTACATTTGATTGATGAAACTAGTTGAGGGATATTCCTTATTTATATTATGATAAAATCAATCTAAATTAATATATTTGTTCTTAAAATGCCTGATAGAATTCATTTAAGATAGCAAGAGGATTAGAGTATTCTTTGTAGACAGATTGGATTTTGGTTGGTTAGTTAACAGTTTGATTTGATTTGGTTTGGTTTGGTTTAACTTTTAAAATCGGTATTAAGTATTAATAGTCAAAGATACTGACAATTTGTATTATTTCTTATTTTGTACTTAATATTCATTTTTTTTCTTATTTTCATTCTTGCATCAATTTTGGTAGGTTTTGATGTTTTTAGGCATTTACCAACCTGACCTAAATTTTCAAACTTATTGCTGTATAGTTCATAGTTTGTTTTTGTGGCACTGGGGATCGAACTCACGACTTGGTGCTTGCCATGCAGGCGCTTACGCTACTGAGCTAAATCCCTGGCCCTTGTAATTTTGAAGCAGGGTCTCACTATGCCATTCAGGCTGGCCTTGAGCTCACTTTGTAGCCCAGGCTGGTCTTGAACTCGCAGTGATCCTCCTGACTCAGTCTCCCTAGTGCTGGGATTACAGGGGTGCACCACCAGGCCCAGCTGCACAGTTTTTATAGTGTTCTCTAGATATATTTTATTTCGGAAGGGTATACAGTCATGGCAATTTCACCCACTTATGTTTGCTATCTGTGCCTTATTTTTTTTCCTTGATCATTCTTTTTAAATATTTATGTTTTATTAGCTTTTTCAAACTTACCTATCTCAATTTTGCGTATTGCATGTTATAATATTTACTATTTTTATTTTCTTATTAATTACCTTCCACTTCTACTGTTATTAATTTGCCATCTTTTCTGAGATTGATGTTAATTTCATTAATTTCAACTATCTTCCTTGTTGTACTTATTTCAAACTCCAAATTTGTCTGTATTTATGGCTTTTGCTTTACCTCACAAGTTTCAGTATGTAACATTTACATTACTTATTTGTAAGTTTCTAATTTTCATTGTGATTGTTTTCTCATGGATAGGTTATTTCAAAGTGTGCTTCTTTATTTTGA
Source organism: Cuniculus paca (assembly GCA_004365215.1). Taxonomy (NCBI): domain Eukaryota; kingdom Metazoa; phylum Chordata; class Mammalia; order Rodentia; family Cuniculidae; genus Cuniculus; species Cuniculus paca. Next base: position 9,038 of record RJWT010047657.1, on the reverse strand, counting down.
AATGCGTAGAGATTTTCTGGGTCTTTTTCAGTGGCTGATTTCTTACTCAGCTTTTGCTTTAAGATACCATTTTACTAATCTTTTGTATTTATTTTTCCTAGTCTATTTTTTTTTAAAAAAAGTTTACTTGCATTTAAATTGATTGAGATATTAATTGTCCATGATTTCTTTATTGTGGTAAAATACACGTATAATAAAATGTATGTCCATCGCCATTTATGTGTGTGTGGTTCAGTGACTTTAAATGCATTTGTATCATTGTGCACCAGTATCCATCTCCAGAACTCTTTTCATCTTGCAAAACTTGACTCTGCACCCATTAGGTAATAAACCACCTGCCCTCCTCTCACCAAGACATGGAAACCACTATTAGACTTTCTGCACTCTGATTTCCACTGCTCTAAGTTTTCAGTGTAAATGAACTCATATCATATTTGTCTATTTTGTGACTTGTTTATTTCACTTACATAATGTCCTCAAGGTTCATCCATGTTACAGCATATGCCAGACTTTTCTTTCTTTTAAAAGTTGAATCATATTTTTTGTATGAATATATCACAGGATCCTTATAATGTGTATGTAGATGAAGACTTAGGGTGCTTCCACATTTTACCTATTTTGGTTATTTTTTCCTTTTGAGATAGGGTCTTACTGTGTTGTCTAGTCTGGTCTTGAACTTTGATCTTCCTGTCTCAGTCTCCCTGTTACCTGAGATTATAAGCATGTATCATCATGCCCAGCTCTCACATTTTAGTTGTTTTGAATAGCTGCTACAAATAAGTGTGACAAATATCATTTTGAGGCCCTGCTTCAAATTATTTTGTGAGTACATACTCAGAAGTACAATTGCTGAATCATATAGTAGTTTCATTTTTAATTTTTAAGAAAATACTGTAATGTTTTCCACAGCAACTACACAATTTCACATTCCCAATAATAGTACACAGGTGTTCTAATTACTCCATAAGTGTTGATGATTTTTTTTTCCATTTCCCCCTCTATTATCTTGCAAGTATACCATATTTTTACTATTCCTTTTTGTCCTTACCCTAGAAATTACAATGTACATTCTTCGCATATCAACATCTAATTTGTAAATTTTATCACTTCTGAGCAATGCGAGAAAGTTGGAATATTTTAATACAAGTCCCAATCCTTCATACAATATTCCACATTTTTATATTTTAATTTTCTTTACATTTTTAATTTTATAAGCCATCATTATTATCACTATTGTAATATATAGTCAAATACCAATTTAAACTTATATCATCTTATAATTTTACTATTTTCATTGCTTCTTGATTTTTCTGGATCTCAGAAGTTTGTGTTTGGCATGATTTTTTCTCTTATCTCTGAAAAATGTCCTTCTATCTGAGTCTGATTGTCATCATCCTCTTGTGTTGTTTTTGCTTTTGTTTATATCATCTAAAGATATTTGGGAGGATATTCTCTTGAGAAGATTGCAACTTCGTAGGAAAAAGTTTATTTGTTAAATCCATACACTCTAAAACATTATAAAAGATATATTTTCAAAACTTGAAGAATTTCTGATATAAGTGTTAGGATAATCTTTGAAATAGTTACGTATTAAAAAGGATGTACTATTCTAGGTTGTCAAGAAGTGTCTATTACTAATAACTGAGAGAAAATAAAAGTGATGACTCAATATTTTATTTAACATAAAAGGAACAAGCAAAAAGAGACCAAGTTTCTCATTTTAAGGTTTTTGTGATCTTCTTGATTATGCTGATGCCCTAGAATATAAATTGCCTGACTGCAAGGAGGGTCTCTGTGTAAAAAAAAAAAAAGAAAAACTAGCACAACTAGCTGTTAATCTGCTTGGTAAGTTTGCTTTTACAAGAACAGGACAAAGTTATCAAGCACACAATCACAACTCTCTCCATCCTCCTAACTTTACCATCTGAGGTCTATAATTGAGACTAGCCTTAAGTCAAGAAAACGAGAACTTATTTCATGCTGGTTAATATGACAACGTTTTTATATGATAGAATGTCATAGTAATCATCACCACGAGGACAGGCTAAGGATGCACAGAGTAACAATCAAGACAAGGCAGAAAGATACTGTGTGCTCACAAATGTGTGGAGCAATTCCAAAGGCATTGTTCTCAAAGAATATAACAATGGTGCCTACTGGAATCATGCAATGCATTTCCTCTAGGAACTTTTCCTGATGAGGGTATATGAAATCAGGTCAAATCATGAAAACGTTACATTTGAAACAAAAAAGATATTGGTGGTGTTCTTGACACCTATTACAACATTGTTCTTGAAACCTATTAGAACATTGTTCTTGACACCTATTACAACATTGTTCTTGACACCTATTAGAACATTGTTAGACTGTACTAGGAATTGTTGGTTAGTCTAGTGTTATTGTAGCTCATACTTTTATTATAGTAGAACACTAAAACTTTTAGTGACCTATGAATTTTAGCAAAGAAAAGTCATCAATGTAGCAAAATCAGTGGCATTCTTAAAGTGTGTGATTAAGGAAAGTCAAAGACTCTTCTGTCACCTATATCTATTTTGATGTTTAATCCACCCAGTCAGGACTTTCATTAGTTTCAACATTAAAAAATCCCTTGACAGTGAAGGTATTGCATTTTACCCCTTTCTTCTATGACCATTTTTCAAAGCAGAAAAGGAAAGCATTGAACATCATTTACAAGTATACTTAAAATAGTGTAAAACAACACTAACTGGATATAGGTAGAAAGGTGAGACCATCACCTTTAATACTGAAGACATTAATACTGTTTAACGCAGAAGACATTAAATGTGATAATCCTCTTCTTCAGGGAGATCAAGACATAAAGCTATGATAAAACTTTAATATTGGAAAATAAATTAATAGATAAGATAATCTAACAAACCATCAAGCTGTACCATACAATTTTGGCTGAAAGTTGTCATGAAACATTGTGGGAGATGAGAAAAACTCAGTGTGTGGGACTCAATCCCACAAAAATAGTCTTCTCATGTGGAAAGTCACAGGGTTAGACTTGAGACATGGGCAGACACTGTAAGGACTCTTAATTCCTGAAATGGATGTAACAGAGGAAATAAGCTAGGCAGCAAAAGCAGTAACATAGTTGGGTGGGTGAGGAGGCTCCAGCATTGTTTCATAGAATAAGCACTCGTTCTTGTCAGCTCACCAACATATTTTTTAGCACATAACACAATTTTATGACAAGTTCCTTCATCCTTATATCAAAAACTCTACTTGTAAGTAATCTGAATGCTATTTAGGTCATGAAAATATTCTACAGTGTCAGTTGTCATATGTGTGGGATTCCCTTGGGCAGATGTAGGAAAAGAAACAAAGAACCAAGGAAGCCTATAAAAGAAAACCAAGTGGAACAGGGCCCTGGAGCATGTAGCTCATGGTTTAATTAACCTAAACCTGTAGAAGCACCAGTAACTTTCTTCCTGCTACTATTGACTGTTGGGCCTCTTCCTTTGCTTCTTAGCATCAGTTATGATTTGTCCCTGCTTACCCCTCCAGACTTAGTTTCCGAATTACTCTGACCAAATTACATGTGCCATACTGTGTGCGTATGCAGTTTCTTCTGACTGAGAATTAACCAATACCTCTGTCTTTCTGGAGAGCTGCTATTCAGTCTTTAATACTTACTCACCCCTAAAGTCATTTCCCTTGACCTTTTGAAGTTAAGCAGATATCTCTCTGTGTACACTTGAGGTGTAAAAATCTCCACAGCACTTACCTTTACATGTGCTGGCTTATTGGACTAAGAATGTGAATTTTATGGCTATGTTTAATAAATTGTCACACTCCCACACCCGTCACATAACACAATGCCTGTCAAATAACCTTTGAAGAATTAGTAGTTGTTATATAAATGTATACCTACTGCTTTATAATTTATTAAATTTTAGTCTGGATCCTTCTAATTATGTAGTAAGGTATATTCACGCATACGATTACCTAAAGTTCATTGGTTACAGCCAAATCACAAATCAGTAGTAGGAAATGTTCACATATACACTAATTTTGTACATGCTAAGCAGCTTTGTGTACATTTCAGCCACATGAGTAATATTCCTATATTTTGTCCTTCAAGTTTGTGGCCAGTGTTGCCTGGAGACAGGCAGCATCTGTGTACTTACAATATAGCAAATTATTAGGATTAGCCCTCAATTACTTTTTTTTGTTGTTACTACTGTAGTCACTATAAGTAAAAACAAATGACAATATTTTAACAAAGCCCATTTATCAAAAGTTTCAACATAAATAATAGTAACTGCCACTAATTTCTAACATTTAGTAAGCATCTACTATGTACCAGCCATAAAGTTAGGTGATTTTATTTTTTAATCTCTAAATCCCACAGCAACTCTAACATATAGGCATTAAATTTCAAAGTTCATAAATGAGGAATCTGAAACTCCATGCAGATGATGAGATTCCTGAATTACATCTTAGGGAGATGATAAGGTTAAGATTAGAGTTTGAAATTTGATCTGTTATGCCAGATTTTCTTCCAGAAGAAAAGCTTTGTTTTCAATTTTATTATTTTATTTTTTATTAGTATATGTTTGCAGTACATAATAACAGAAGTTTTTTTTTTTGTACATGTAGTTATCTGGTCACTGTTTTTGTTTCTTTGCTAAGTAAAATGAGAAATGAAGAAGCACTCATATTTTTTGTGCCATGAAATCTTGCATGCACAAAATACTACACACAAAACAGAATAATGAAGACACAAGAAAATGATGTGAATGATAACAAGATAATTACTATATAACCTAACAAATCAGCAGCGCCTCAGGTAAACCAGTAGTACACTGATAGGACAGTCATGCAGGAATGGGAATCACTGTTTTCTCAGTTAGTTACCTCAAAATCAAACACAAATCATTAAATTAAATGCCTCTTAGATACACTATTATTGGAGCTAAGGGTGGGTATATACATTAGAAATAATTTAAAGATTTTATTTTCTAGACCCTGAATTTCTCAAATATTATAATTACTTTATAATGCTAATCTTCATCTCAATAGTAAGTTTTGAGTACTTAATAGACTTTGAGTTTTTTAGAATTTTAGAATCACAATGAAAATAAGGGGAAAATATAGTTTCCATACATATTCTGCCCCAAAGACGCATAGCCTCCCTTACTATCTTTACTACACCAGAATGATACATTGAGTACTCATATTTTAGTAGATTAAAAGGTATTTCCATTCTTTCCATGGCGCATGTGAGTACTGACTCCATTTTCCTCAAATCTGGTCAAAGCATAAATTCTCTTAGGCTCAACACATGGGATAGACTCAGATAGCCCATTTCCAGTCATTTCAGAGGAATCAAAATCGTAGTTGACACTTCCTGAATGGTTTTATATGTCTGTCCTTTTCTAAGTACTTGACTTGTGTGAAGTTTAGTTCTTAGAAAAAAATAGTAAGCATATTTTAATGAACTATAAGATGTGTCTATGGAATGACTGACATCCAACTCAAGCAAGTTATAAGTGCCAGAGGTTGACAAACAAACACAACCATAAAAGTTAGGAAAGAATTTGACACTCCTCAATGTATAGTCACAGAAAAATACAATAATCATACCCTGAGGGAATCATATAGTTCAGTTCACATATTTCGTATATACCAGGATTTCTTTCTAAATGAACTGGTCAAATAGAAGGAGAAATTATTTAAACAAATGGGACAAAATCAAGTGGAAACATAGTTCATACCATCGCACATGTTATTATGAAGAATCTTGATTTTTGCTTTCATAAAATATTTCAAAATGGAAAGTAAATCAGCTAATGTCAGTGATTTTTTTCCAAATTAATTTCTATGATATTGCAACATTTTGATAGATTCCACCTAATCGAATGTGCCTTCCTGAGCTGACTTATGACAGAATGATCTTTAAGGCCTGTAATTATGACTTTAAGATGCAGAATCTTGAAAAGTGTTCTGAATTGATCTATTTTAAAAAACCATAATATTTTTATCAGTATAGGATTAAGCATGGTCTGTTGTATTAATCCAACCTTTTTAAGCATAGAGAATTAAGGAATGAACTTTATGAAATTCTGTTGCCCCAATATATTGTGGATGTATTTATTCTATTCACTTATTTTGCAAACACATTGTGACTAGAACTTACAGTTTATTAATTACAACTCTATCTCTTTATGTGGTGATGTGTATGTGTGTACCTGTATGAGAAGCAGGAAGACTGGGGAAATGGTTGGGTGTATAATATTATGTGAATGAAAGTGAAAGAAAGATAGATTAATGTTACCAGTGAAGATTTGTGTCCATTGTTGTGTCATTACAGTTTTGCAATTTCAAGGTTCCCTATGATGCACTTTTGTAAGTACAGTTGTTATGCTCTAGTTCCCCAAACACCAAGGAGATGAATCAAAGCGACTTATTTCCCAAACATTTCAGAAAAATAAAAATGACAGTTGACATTCCTTCAATATTTATGTGTCTGTACTTTTCCAGGCACTTGACTTGCATGAAATTATTTATCTTCACAAGATGGGTTCTCTTATTGTCTTTCATGTTGCTGACAAGAAAAAACATTCAGAAATTAAAGCACTTGTTCAGGGTCAAAATTGTTAAAATGGCAGAATCGGAAATCCAATCCAGAATATGTATGTCCACAACCCTCACCTGGTGTTCCTAAACGGGGTTTTATGGTCATTTGGTGCGGCAGAATACTTGGATGCAACTGCTCAGCGCATCATAGGACATTAGGTATTCCTCTCCTTCTCCCCAAGGCACTGTGGCGTCCAAAAGTGGTTATTAACCCTCAGAATTCCTAAGAATCTCCTTGGGAGTGAAATTGTCCAAGGTAAAATACTGCAGCTTCTATTCAGGTAGGCAACATTGTAGCTCACTGAGGGTCTAGTATCCATGCATGTACACAAACAATCCAAATCATATGTAAATACTACACAGTCACACACTCAGACACATTCAAACTTTAATCAGCTTCATTCTCATTATTTTTCCTTCATTTTTTTCCTGATAAACATTGCCTTCACTTTATTCTTTATATTTGGAAAGCATAAGCAGAATGAATAAAAGAGAAAGAGAATAAAACCCACAAAAATTAGCGGTGAATAAAAGAAATAGGGAGAGAGTCAGTCTTTCTGGTAAGCCGCGCAAGCCATGCAGGGACCAGGAAAAGAAAAGTCAGATAGCGCCTCCCAAGAATTAGCTATGCTGGGACTCGGAGGAGCCCACCAACAAGCCAGCCAGCCAGCCAGCCTTTCTGGTAAGCCATGCAGGCCATGCGGGGACCAGGAAGGGAAAAGGCAGTGCCTCCCGTGAGCACGGGCTAAGAATCACCAACTCCCCCTCTCACCCCCCACAAGCAACCAGCTGGTTCGGAGACAGGTTGAGTTGATAGCAACTGAGGTACAAAAAGTAATTGAATGCTTTTATTGTTTGGTTGACTCTGCAGGCCTGGGGCCAGCGGTCTGAGCATCTATAGGAAGAATCACATTATGCAATGTAGCATATATGGGAGATTTCCTTCTATCCTGTTTTTGAAGTCCAATATTCTCACTGTTTTGTTTTGTTCTGACTGTTTTACTTTGTTCAATATTCCGTTTTGATTGGTTTTATTCTATTTTGTTTTTGGTTTGATTTTGCTGTATCTGGTAAACATGGACAAGTATTGTGAAGATAACAAGATATACTATGGTAACCATTGTTGTTTTCCTAGTATCCTGCTTTGAAGTTCTGTACCAGTTTCACTGCTTTGTTTTGACTGGATTTATTCTGTTTTGTTTCATTGGGTTTTATTATCTTTAAAATAAAGTTTAAAAAATTAAAAAATAAAGAAATATGGAGAAGAGAAATCAAGTAGAAGACAGAAAAGCCAATTATCTATAGGAGTTAGATGTTTATGTCTATGTTTTTTTATAAAATCAGAAAATCAAATCCATCACCTAATGTCTCACTTCAAGACTCATTTATATATTTTAGAGAATCATTGAAGTTCAGAATGGAGAGAGACACATCCTTCCATTTGACGGACTACTCCAAACCCTCATCAAATTTCAGAATGCCCCTTAAAACTTTTGTGACAGATGGCCATTCATTCTCTGCTCCATGTCATTGCCAAGAGCAGACAAATCATTAACTACATTTAGAAAGAATCCATGTCTCTTTTGTTTCGTACTGATTGTTAGAAAGATCTTCTCATTTAGAACAGAAATCTGCTATGCCTCAGTCTCAGTTCCATTCTCTGAAGCCATATGGAATGACTTAAATCCTCCCACATAATATCCCTCCAAACTTTTGAGGCAGTTATTGTGCCCCTGAGTCTTCTCTTACTCAAAATAAGCATATGCAAAACATATGATCTGCCCTCTAAGAAGCAATACATCTGGTGCTATGGCCAATATCCTCAAAAGCCCTGGTGCACTTCTTCCTTGGCAGTAATTGTTTTCTTACAAAGCTCAAAGTAAGCATTTCTGGTGTGTATTTGGAGGATGTGCCCTGTGGACTCTTCAAATACGGATGTGTGTAAATATAAGTGCAACACATGTAAACACAAACTGCACACAGAGTTTGTGCTAGTACATAAACATATAGACGCATATGTGCATGTGTGTAAAAGATGCATACTGCTCATGCTCCCTTCAGTCCCAAGGACTCCTTCTTCACATGGCTCCTGTCCGGCTCTGACACATGGCAAGAATTCACCTATTTCTAAGCTCATTTCACCCCTCTAGAAATAAAACGGGTGCTTCAGAAGTGAATTTATGACCTTTAGCTCACCTGAACTGCGTACTTGCATATTCGTATCTTCTGTGTGCCAGTTCCAAGTAGTTAATCTTTGGCTTTCAAGAGTAGGAAAGATATTCACGTACTCCACAGCAGAAGACCTGAATAACCATGAAAATACGTGATAATGTAAACAAAGCCCCAAGCCTGTGGTAACTGCAATCTTGACATTAACCTGAACCCATTTTTCTTTTCTCCTCTTTAGTTTCACTTCCATTAGCTAAACTTTC
>RJWT010047656.1:0-11256 GCA_004365215.1 Cuniculus paca | reverse complement strand
GCTTGAGCCAGCTGTTTACAGACTGAAACCTCCACAAACTGTGAGCTAAATAAGCCTTTCCTTCCTTAATTTTGGGTGTCATATATTTTGTCTCAGCATCAAGAGAAATATAAGCAAAACATCGACCAAAATGAAAGATAAATATACACCCAAAACACTGAGAATTCCCAACTCCTTCCGTATTCTCCCTCACCTTTAGCCATGACACCTTCAGAACCATATTACTTTCCTAGGAGAATAAACTGAAAGGAGAGAAAATCTTTAATTTTTCCTTTGTCTGTCTCTGTGCTTTCAATGCATGCATACCTTGCTGGTTAGTCTTTTATCTCATCTACCAGCCATTTACTCAACAAACATTAAATGCCGTCTATTTTTAAGACTGAGTACTGAAGACTTGTGATAACATATATTTTGTCTAAGAGTTTTCGATTTAAGAAAGTCTACAGAAAGGAAAGAGACAATATCAGAACTGCATGACAAGTGCCAGATGGCCAGTTGAAAAGGGTTAACAAGGAAATGAATACAGTCTCCTCAGTCAAACCTGGGAAAATGAAGGAGTGTCTGGTGCTGGGATATTTCTATGGAGTTTTGAAGAATGAATAGAAATCAGAGGAAAATGGAGGCAAAATTTTTTTATGAATAGGAAATAATATTTGAAATGTCAAGAAGCAAAATAGTGTGCAACTTTTGGAGAACTGTAAGGGTTTATCCTGAGAGCAATGGAAGTCTGGGAAAGGTGGGTTGACCATCGGTCTGGAGAGAGCACAGAGTACTTGTGTACCCAGCTAAAGAATCTAAACTTTATGATAAAGCTATGAAAATCAGTTGAATGTTTTAAGAGGAAGAGTGACACAATCCTAATTAACTGTTAGACTCATCTGAAAGCTGAGTGGAAGACAAGAGTGGAAAACTCCATGTAACGATTAGGAGGGCAGTCGAAACAGTCCTGCAATAACTCAGGCAACAGAGCAGTGGCAGCATTAAGCTCTGTGGAGCGCACAGTACGCAGCGTTGTCTGTGTTTAGTGCTTGTGTGCACTGGCGCAGTCAGTGCCGCTATCACCCTCCAGGCATGCACCATTTTTAATCTTTCTTTAAACCTGCGTCAATTTAGGCTAAGAAAGGATGATACCCAGCTCGCCAAGGCCCACGTCATTAGTGACAGCTGTGCTCATGTTGAGCACAGGTCTATTCAGTGGGAAATGCACAACCATGCCCTGGGAATTAGTGTCTGATCTTGAGGAAACGATAATGTAAATGGGATGAAAAAAATACCAGTGAAAGGTACTGACATAGGGGGGTTTTTCAGTGCTGGGAACCTAACCTGGGGCTTCATACGTGCTGAGCCACTGCTGTGTCACTGAGCTATTTCCCCAACCCCATCCTAGGAATTTCAATTCAGCTTAAAATTTAAGTTTAAATTTTGTAGTCCTGGAATGATTAGATATATCAAGAAAATTAGAGAGATAACCTAATCAGAGGTCTATTTACACAAGAAATAGAAGAAATTGCTTATAAAAGAGTTTAATTTTACAATATGGAAAGTCAAAGTATTGTTTGTCTTAAGACCAACAAAGACAACATAGCAAAGTCTAATTGGATGGGAAACCAGTAGGTGTCTACAGTTTGAACTTTTCTCTGGTCTAGATCCTCAGCACACATAGGGAAGCAATGCACCTTCCTTTTCCTGTTCATAGGTCACGTAGGGACCAGGCGTTACACGCTGGCCCCAGTAGGGCAGCATGGGCTGCGGAGCAGTGGCAGAAGCAACAGCACAGCCCCTGTGCGGTGTGTGCAGAGACGGTGAGGGACTGCAGTACTGGAAAGCTATTCAAAAGCTACAGGTATATAGTTTGGGGCTATGCAAAAGTGTAAAGTGCAACATATTGCAGAGTGAATCCACTGAAATAATTACCGGGAAGTGCGATCCCCTTACCTCTGTACCATGTGGTAAGTGCCAGCGTGAGGGAACAAAGCACAATAATTCCAGATTTAGAGGGCAATATATCTGATTTCTCAGAGAACTCTAACATTTATGGTGCATAGAGAGTTAGATGAGAATGATTCACACATTAGCCTGAGATTCTGAATCTTCCCACAGTCTCACAATGCAAGATGTGTGTCTTGTCTTTTGCACATGTGGCAATGCCAGGTAAAACCCTAGAGATGAGTAAACATCTCGCTGCTCATTGTGAGAGGAAAGAGTGAGGGCAGTGAAGACTTCTCAGAAGCAGTGTGTCATTCATTGACCATTGTGGGAGTGCAGAGGTAGTAACGGGGCGTTGATTCTCCTCTCCAGTGGGGAGCCATCTGTACACCCTCCCCCTGAAAATCTATGTTGCGGCAGGGCAGGTAAAGAACTTTTCACATCCTTATCGTGCCAAGTTGGGATTCTTACTATGGCACTTAGAAGAAGTCCAAGTAATCTTTAAAATGGTAACGCAGCACAAGCCCAATGTTAAGCCCTAATTCTGCTCATTCTAGGGCTCAGCTGTATCTGGGTTGGTCTGAAAAAGAGGTTATTATGAGTCTACCTAAGGGCTTAATTAAATAAATGACCAGCAAACATCAAAGAATAGCAAGAGGACACTTGACTTGTACAGCAGTCCCCTGTCAGGCAACTGCAGCAGTGGACAGCAGCAGCAGCAACACTGGTGAGAACAGAACCACGTCCTGCTGTCTCTGGGCTCCTGGACACCAGGGTCTTAGTCACTTTCTCATCTGTGGGACTCAGCACCCAAGTTTAGGGGTGGACAGGTTCACTTGGGCTCACAATTGCAGTCCATGGTTGGCTAATTCCAAGTCAGAGAGGTGTGGTGCAAGGCCCTGGAATCTCTCAGATCATGGCAGAGAGATGAAGCATGAGCCGCAGAGGAAGGTAAATCCTTCCAGGTCACACACCAGCAGCCACCTCTTGCCTGAGCAGAAGCACCTGTCATGCATTTCAGCTACTGTCTCTTTCCCTTCTGTGGACCCTTTTACTCACCATACATCCTGAGCGTTCATAAGGTGTCTTGAGAATACCAGGTATTTAGTGTTCGTTGAATAAATGGCTGGTAGATGAAGTGAAAGAACAGAAAAGTCAGCAAGGTGTGAGTGGTTGAAAACAGAGACAGGAAGGAAGTCAGCTGTATTACCTGCCCTCTCAATCTCCCTCCAAAAGCTTTGCCTAGGAGTACATGAGGCCTTTGGGGACATTCTCAACCCAAACCATAATGCCTGGCATCAGATTCTTGGTGCATTTCGTTTGGAGTCTCCACTGCTTTAGTGGAAATAACATAAACATTGGAAACAGCAACATTTTCATAAGGTAGTAGCAGTGGATCCAGGAGACATCTGTAAGATGCTACTGACATAATTTACTGTTAATGTCAGAAGCAACTGACAATAAAATAGAGAGGTTAGGTGAAATTAGCAAGATGGGTACTATGGCTTGGCTGTTTGTCCCCTCCCAAACTCATATTTAAATCTGATTGTCATTCGATGAGGTTACTAGGATCTTGTACTTGGCATACCTTAATTCTTCATTCTTTCACTTCCCCTTGCCCTCTCCTCTTTTCCCCTCCCCCGCACTCTGCCTCTCCATCCTCAGCCCCTTCCCATTTGCGAGAGATCTATCTCCTTCTTTCCTTCTCTCCATCCTATATTTTGCTCTTTGTACTTTGCCTTACTCAAATAAGAAATACCATAAAGGATACAAACTTGAATGCCTGTTTTATTTCTCTCAGCATTTTCTACAAATGTCTCGAATGTATCCTTCTTTTTAGTCAAGCGGTACTCCATTATGTGTAGTTACCACATGTTCCTTATCCATTCACACGCTGATGGACATGCAGGCTGCTTCCAGGATTTAGTGATTATGAATTGAGCTGCTATAAACATTGGTGTGCATGGATCACTGTGGTATGAGGATAACAAGACATCAAGAAAAGGGAGAAGGGGATTCAAGGCAAAAGGAGGGAGAGGGTAGGGAAGAGGGAATTTAAAAAAGAAGCAAGCTATGTTATATACATGCACCTACTCTTCAAGGTAAGTATAAGCTGTATGAACTCCAAATTTAATTGTCATTAGAATAACTCTGAGAGATGAGAACCACTTTAAGCGGTGACCAGGCCTTGAGTGCTCTGCCCTCATGAATAGATTAATACCATTTTTGAGTGTGGGGCTACTATCACAGGAAGGGACTCCTTATAACAAAACACTAGCCTCACTTTGTCCCTCTCTCTACCCTCTCTCAACGTTTTCTTCACCCTTCCACCATGTTGATGACTTCTGTCTTTGCAAAATGCAGAAAAACCTTCACAAATGCTAGTAACTAGGTACTGAAATTCCCAGTGTACAGAGTTGTGAGCTTCTGAAGTTCAGTTCAGCACAAATCGCCCAGTGTAGTATTCTGTTAGAAGTACAAAATAGAACAAGACAATTGTGGGACAGACAGGAACATCAGTTGAACAACTGTCTACACAGAATGCATCTTTTCAGGAGCTCAGGAATCCAAGTGAGAGGCTGCGACACTTGGGGTGGTTCACAGAAACAAGAAAAGAATCCTAGAGAGCGTTAGACTATGTTACCATGTGCACCCCAGGTCACCACAGGCAATGCACCCCTGTGGCTGGGGAGAGAAGAGTGAAGTAAACACCACACTTTTCCTTTTACCTAGCACCAGACCAGCTCTGGAGAGGCTGGCACCAGGGCCGCATGACTGCCTTCTCTGACACAGACCATGGCCCCCCAACTTGGGGCTGGTCACTCCCCTTGGCCCAGGCTCCAAGCTCTCACTGCAAGCTCAGCTCACACTTGCCCCAGCATCAGGTGAACTCTCAGTGTTCAGGATACAGGCTGACCACAGCTCCAGCTGCTCCCATCACTCAGGCCCTACCCCTGCCAGGCACCAAGCCTAGCCCAGTGGATGCCACAGCCAGAGTGGCTCCTTCATGCTCAGGACCAGGTCCATCACCAAAGACCCAGGCTGACCCCAGATCAATACACACTGACAGAGGCTCAGGGGCCACTGCATTGGCAGACTGGCCTATACAGACTCAGGATCCAGGCTTCCACTGTAGACAACTAGGATGCCTACCCAGCTGAGGACCTACAGGACACTTTCCTGTGCACTCTAGAGACAGTGACTGGGGAAGAGCTTTCTGTAGTGAAATCAGTCTGCAAAGGTCAGAAGAGTGCTCCACTTCTTCATGTAGGGAAGAAAGGTGACATGATGAAGAAAAACTCATGGCTTGTGGGATACCATCAAGCAAGTATGCACATACATTATAGGAAGTCCAGAAGGAGCAGGAAAGAGGAAAAGGCAGAAAGCTTACTTAAAGAAATAATGATTAAAAACTTACCTAGACTAGACAGGATTAAAAAAAAATCTAGATCCATGAATTCCAGAGAATCTCAAAGAGATATAACAGAAATAAGTCCTCCTCAAAAACATTATAAGCAAATTCTCAAAAGGCAAAGACAAAAGGAGAATTCTGAAAGAATCAAGAAGAAAGTCACTTGTCACAGGAAAGAGAACCAACATAAGACAATCAGCAGATTTCTGAGCAAAATCCATGCCATCCTAGAGAGAATGGAATGTTATCTTCAAAGTACTGAAAGAACAAATATTGCCAACCAGGATCGCTATTCTTAGGAAGTAGAAATGAGATTTTTTTCCTCAATCAAAATTTGGGGAGTTCAGCACCATTAGATCTGTCCCAGGGAAAAATACTGAGAGGAATTCTTCAGTTTTAAATGAAATAATGTTAACCAACAACATGAATGCATACGAAGTACAAAACTCTAGGTAAAAGTAGGAATATTCTAAAATTGTAATGACAGTGAATAAATCACTTTTAACTCTACCTTAAGAAAGAAAGGTATTCAACTGTTTACTTATTTCTATGAGAACTTTATAATGGGCATATAACATAAAAGATATAATTGTATTACCAACACAAACATGTGAAAGGAAAGGGTTAAAGTGCAGAAAAAAAGAGACAGATGGTTCAAACAAAAGCAGAAATGAAAGGAGAGATTGCAACTGATATCAGAAGCACAAAGAATTATAAGAGAATACTCTGAACAATTGTAAACCGAAAACCGGATAACCTACAAGAAATGGGTAGTCATGACATAACCTTCCAAGACTGAATTCTGAAGAAATCAATAAAAGTAGAAATCAAAGAAAAGTAGGAAGTGTCAAATATTGTGCCACCAAAGAAAAGCCCAAGACCTAATGACTTTGCAGCTGAATTCTGCTAAATATATTTTTCCTCTTCATTCTTTTTTAAAATTTATTTTAACTAATACATAAAAGCACAAAATTGTGTGTATTAACAGGGTAGCACATAATGGTCCACAAACACATTGCAGAATATTTAAATCAGGTTTAGCGCACCTATCACCTCAAACATCTGTCATTTCTTTATGGTAAAAACATTCCAAGTCCTTTCTCCTAGCTTTCTGATGTGCACAGTATATTGCTGTTACCTACAGTCAGCCTTCTCTGCAATTGCACTCCAGACCTTCTCATTCCTATTCTTAGTTCTCATCCCATTACTTTCCTCAGGTTCTGATAACCATGATACCCCTTTCAACTTCTATGTGATCATGTGTATACATGTGATCACAAAGTCCATTTCTTTCCTTCTCTTTCTCTGTATTAACCTAATAATCTCTGGCTACATCCATATTTTTGTAAGTGACAGCATTTCATTCTTTCAAAGGTTGACTGATACTCCCTTGCCTATGTGCACCACATAGTCTTTGCCCATTCAGCTGTTGCTGCTCTTGTCAGTTGCTTCCATTTCTCGGCTGTTGTGATGAGCCCTACAGTGAACACAGATGTGCATGTCTTGTGAACAGACTAACTCCATTTCCCTTCTATATGCACCCACAAATGGGGCTGCTGGATAATGTGGTAGCTCTAATGGTGATTTCTTGAGGAACCCCCTTACTGTTTTTGCACAGTGGCTGTACTAATGCAGCTTCCCACCAAGGTGTGCAAGGATCCCCTTTTCTTCACTTCTTTACCATCCCTTGTTATTTTGACATTTTGATAACAGCCATGCTTAGTGGGGTGCTGAGATCTTTCATTGTGGTTTTGATTTGCATTTCCCTCATGATTACAGATGAACATTTTTTTCATATACTGTACCTATTGACAATTTTCACTTCTTTAAGAAATGATTATTTACATCTATTGCCCATTTTAAATTTGGCTATTTGGCTTTATTTGCTTTGGACATTTTGAATTTTTATACATTCAAGATATCAGCACTTTTTCAAATGTATGCTTTGCAAATATTTTGCCTATGCTTTACATGACTGTCTCCTTTACTGTGCAAAAACTTTTTAGTTGGATGTGATTGATTTATCTATATTTGCTTTTGGTTTATGTACTTTCAGGTTCTTGGTTTAAAAAAAAAAATCTTAACCATTCCTATGTCCTGATGTGTTTTAGTAAAATAAGGACAAACCAAACACGAAATTAATAGAAGGAAAGAAATAATAAAGATCAGAGCATAAATAAATGAAGTAGAGACTAGGAATACAATATGCAAGATCTATGAAATAAAGAGCTGGTTCTGCAAAAATAAAAAAGTGCTCAGCTAGTGTTAACACTAGCCTAAGAAAAAGAAAAGAATCAAAATTTAATCATACACAAAGAGGGAGATATTACAACTGACACCATAGAAATTCAAAGATCTTTCTTGAACAAACTGTGCACAACTATGTGCCAAAAATTTAATAATTTAGAAAAAATGGACAATATCGTAGACATATGCACCTTACCAAGACTAAACCATGACTAGGAACCTTAATGTAACAATAACAAGGAACAAGGCTGAGTTGGTAATAAAAAGTCTCCCATTAAAGAAAAGCCAGGGCTAGATGACTTTCTTTGAGGAGAAAGCCACAGAGCACATGTTCCAGAATGACGGCAGCACAGAAAGTTTGTTCCTCAGAATTAGATTCAGAGGGCCCAGCAATCCAAGCACTCGACCTTTGCAGCCAAGAGAGGAAAGCCTTGCTACTATACCAGCTGGCATCAGACCTTGGCATCATTCACATGGTGCTGGTTTAAGTGCATGCAGAATGCAACAGTTACGGAGTTAAGAAGGCTTCCACCCTGATTTCAGAAGTCTTGGGAGGCCAGGCAGCGTCCTGAGAGGGCAGTGTGTGAGACTGTTAGTGTGAAGAGGAAGCTGCAGTGGAGACCCCAGAAGTCTGGAAAAGCCAAGAATGTGGATCATCTAAGGAAACCTGCAAGGAAGGAGCAAAGTCAGCCAAGAGAGAGGCCATAGAAGTGATAACCACCAGAAATGCCACAGGGGTGGAGCCATTCAAGCCCTTTGGAACTCACGATTTGCCACAGATTGCCTCAAATGATGCACATGGGACTACAGGACTTAATGTTTGCCCTGCTGGACTTTGGACTAGCTTTAGTCCCATTCCTTTGTATCTCTCTGTTTGTACCTTTTGGAATGAAAATGTTTGTCTTGTGCCATTGCATGTTGGAAGTGTTTAACTTTTTTTTCATTACAAGGGTTTGCAGCTAAGAGTTTGCCTTACATCTCAGAAGACACTTGGGAGTTGGATTTTTCAGCAATGCTGAAACTGTTAGAACTTTGGCGACTCTTGAAGATGGACTAAATGCCTTTTGCATAAAGAGATGTGCATGAATCTTTTGGGGGATCAGGGGTAAAATGTTATGGTTCTAATGTAGTACAATGTTGATAGACTTAATGCTGGTACTTAAGGACTGGTGAACTCGTGTTATAATGTTCAAGTTGTGCAATGATATGAATAAGCATGCCTTTGTATCTAGAAACCTGTTTAAAGAAATCTGTCTGGCTGCTAAGCTGTTAGGGGTGTATTATAATGATTGATACATTGTGTCAACTTGAGAAGTTTAGTGAAGTGACTCAGCAGGAAGCCAGGGTCTTCACTTTGTAAACATCCTGAGCCTGTGCAAGAGCAGCCCAGAGATGGAGCTAGTGCTACACCCACTGTAGGGAGTGGTAGGCTGCTAACAGTATAAGGGAGGAAAAGAGGCTTGCTCTACCCCTTTTGTTCTTGCTGCTCTTGCTGTCTTCTGCTGCCTTGAAATGTTACCCCTGTGCTATGCCAGCCTGCCTTGAAGCCAGCTGATTATGGACTGAAACCTCCACAAACTCTGAGCTAAATTAATCTTTCCTTCCTTAGTTTTCAGTGTTGGGTATTTTGTCCCAGCCATGAGAGAAAAGTAACCAAGACATATCCCATGCCCATTGATTAACGAATTAATATTGTACGATGTACATACATTATAAAATGTCTGTAGATTCATTGAGTCATTTTCTAAATTTGATTATAAAATCATGAACAACAAAAATAGACAAACTTGACAGCCTCAAACTAAATATTTATGAAAGAGAAAAGGAAAAAATAAATTGTGTGGGAAGACAATCTGTGTCATAGAAAGGAAATATTTGCAAATCAGACATGTTTAATGAGGGATTAAAACCCAAAATATATAAGTAATTCAAATAATAACAAAAAATGAAATAAAATTTGAGTAAAACATCACAAAAGAAGTTTCTCAAAAATAAGACATACAAAAAGTGCCTGAGAAGTACTTGAAAAATTTTCCTCCCCTCTAACAATAAGGGAAGTTCAAGCCAGAATAACAGAGATATCATGTTACATCTGATAGAAAAGCCATTAATAAAAATGATGAAAGATAATATGTGTTGACAAGGAATCGGACCAGAGGAAGCACTTCTCTCTGTGGGAATGTGAATTGTTACAACCATTACCGAAGACAGTGATGAAGGTTCTTCAAAATTCAAAATAGAACTGCTGTATGAACCAGTAATTCTGTCCCCAAGGTTTGACTGATAGGTGAAAGGACAGAAAAAATGTCACACGCATACAAATGAATATTATTCAACTTTCAAGAAAGGGAGCAATTGTATTTGCAGTACTGTGTTCTCCTACTTACGGGCAGACTCAAGGAGTCAAACTTGCGGCACAGAGTAAAATGGTGCTGAGAGGGGAGTGGAGGGCAATGAGGAGACACTGGTCAAGGCTAAAGTTTCTGTTTGCAAGGAGAGCAAGCCTTGGGATTATGAAGAACAGCAAAAACATAGTGAGCATTGTAATTAACATATAGCATAATGATATAATTGTGGTAATTACATCACAGTGTACCCTGAAATACAATGTTCATGGTGAAAACATATAAATTTGTCAGTTGTACTTCAATAAAGCTAGGGGAGGCAAAAGAAGCTAACAACAGATCTCAACACAGAGACAAGTTCCTGAACTAAATACGGAACTTTGACTGGCTCTACTAGTAAAAGTTCCGGAAAGGATAGGGGACAGAATAATTTCCAACAATTACCGAGGTCCACAGTCAAAAAAATATTCTCCCATGATTTGTTATGTACCTTTGAAATATATTTTACGTAGGAAGTAAGATCTAGAAGACTGATTAGATGTAGAAAATGGTGTGACATGACTTCAGTATTTGCTTACACTATGAGTAGCTAGAGATGAGAGTCATCAAGATAAAATATACAATGGTGCAAGCAGATGTGCAGGATAAGGAGACAGGGCTTACTTGCAAAAGGATGATCTCAGATTTTAAGTCTGTAAACTGTTCGACTGGAGATGCTGGCTGTGTGGTATAAACAGACTCCACACGAGCAGAGCTATAGGTAAATCCAAGGGGAAAGAGAACATGATGCTGACTGCCGAGGTGGCCTGTGCTGGGTAAACAGGAGGAGAACACAGTCACAGAGGTGGTGGGGTGGGAACCATTTATCTATGTGTCGACATGCAATTGCTTGATGAAGAAGTGCAAGCTACTTTTTTCTGTTCTTAAAATCTTCCATAAGGAGAAACAAAAAGGATAGGACCCAAGAAAGGTAAAAAATGTCTCAGGGTGATTTATTACAAGGAGAATGAGAAGGAACTGAAAAACTAGACAAATGTTTCTTAAGGAAATGGATGCTGACATCTGACAACGTGAATGCGGGTGGAGATCAAGGAAATTTTCAAGTCTGTGCCAAAACAGGGCACCAAGAGGTCACCCTCAGGGAGGCGGCTCTGGTGGTGCTGGTCTTCCACAGCCCCACCTCTTTCTGCCTCCTGCTTTAGCTTTCCCAGGAAAAGCAGACAGCCCAGCTGCCCTTACTGGAGACGGCCCCAGGCTCCCGGTGAGGAGGACCAGGACGCAGCCATCAGGAAAAGCTTCTGAGGCATCTCGAGCTCAGGCACGTGC
>RJWT010047655.1:0-11265 GCA_004365215.1 Cuniculus paca | reverse complement strand
GGCTGGAGTACAAGAAAAAGGCTGATGTCTGGACCTGAAAGATGTTTATCATCATAAATGATCTCAATTTTACATTTTAGATTTGTGTACTTAAAGGCATGGGTATACCATAAGATCAGTGATATCAAATTGTCTTAGCCATGTGAAACCTTTGTATTAGCATCTTTAAATTAAGAACCTTAATATAACTTTAGATGAAGTGTCTCCCATAAGGCTATGGAGATTATCAGGGCTTTCAATTAATGAACAAAAACTGGTTAAAAGTTACCAGGTAGCTGCCTTCTTATTCATCAACTGAAGTCCTGTCCAATCTCTCCCCATCCAAAGGATTTTTTCAAAAATTATTTTAACCCAGTAACTATTAAACAATGTGATACTCAAGCAGCATTGGAAACATATATAGACGATCTGTACAGATTGGACACAGAAACATGTACAGTTTAACAGACAAACATTTCATATAATTAGAGTGCACTCAAATATATTTGGCCAATTTGAATTAATTTTTTATAGGTCAATTAACAGAGATCTCTTGAAATAAGAATAGCAAACCAAGGGTATGTCTATGATTGGCTTTCTCTTGAGCAGCTTACCATAGCTGAGTTTGTTCTTGTGAGCTGAGGGTGGAATTCAGAATCACATAAACATCCTTGAAATATAAATCATAACAGTTAGTTATAAATTTAAACTCTTTAAGTTTGTGGGTCAACAGAAAAGGAACCTAATTTATGGCTAATCTGAGATAGGTCAGTGAGAGAAAAAGGAACATGAATACTAACTAGTCCCTCTGGACCAGCCTCTTCCTGAAGGGGGAATAGGGATTGAGGCTGAGAAAGCAGTGGATTGGGAGGTGTAGGTCACCATCATACAGCCAGTTGCCCTGCAGATGTCTGTGGGCAGTTGTTGGACATTTGAACAAAAAATGACTGTTTTCACCAAGTAATAAGCAACTACCAGGTGGTGACTGATTATACAGCCTGTAAGGTGGTAGCTGCTGTCCCCCCTGTGACTGGTAGCAAGACAGCTGCTGAGAACCACGTGGCATGGGATCGCAAGATAGTGATCCAACACCATGTGGTTTGCTAGGTGGCTGAGAGGCATGTGATCAAACATGATGAGCCGGCGGGGAAAATGGCACAGGAGGGGAGCTATCTGACTGAATAGACTGCTCAGGCTGAGGGCAGTGCAGAATCTGAGGAATCTGAGCCTGGGGAGAGGAAGCAGCAGGGGGCTCAGAAACCTCTGGTTGAGAAGGCTGAGAGGTTTGGGCTTGGGGATATGGGGGAGGGAGAGTAAAAATGGGAGGTGTGTTGTCTAAGGAGTCTAGCAGGGAGGGAAGGGAGAGTGTAAGATGTGTCCTCAGAATGAAAAAGGCCTGAACAGAAGGGATTGCTGCTGATTTGCCATTGCCAAGATAAAAGTTATATAAACCTTGCAGGATAGAGGAATCAAAAGTTCCCCCTTTAGGCCATTTGCTGCAGTTAAGCTGGTAGATTGGCCAAGCCTCCTGGCAGTAAAAGATCAGTTTTTTGGTTTTTATGACCTTTTTAAGGCTAAGGGCAGCCAAGTTACGAACCAGGTACCCCAGAGGTGTGTTTTTGGGGGGATAGGAAATAGCATTACCCATAGTGACCGAATTAAAGGTGAGGTAAGAGAGCAGCTTTGCCTCAAGCCATGAGAGTGGTAGCTCTGCTCAAGGGCATGAAAGTTACCCCGGGTGAGCTTGGCCTCAGGCCATTTGCCCAAGGAACATGAAAGCTGTCCCAGGTCACACTTCTCAAAAGAGATCATCACCTGTTTTGAAAGTGCGATAGAGATGGTCCCAACACCTGCTCTCATCAGCTGTCACCAAGAGAACAAGGTGGGGTCTCCAGGACAAAGAATAAAAGTCCTGCCCTGGGGTGTTTACCCAAGGAACATGAGAACTATTATCTTTATCCAAGAGACAGTAAGAAGTTTCCCACATGGACCCACGAATTTAAACAGAATGGAAACAGGAAACTCCAGACGGAATGAAAGCTCACCTGTGATGAATGAGGTGGACCGGTGTTGGACGGAATGAAGCAATCGGTGAGTCAGCAGGTCCCAAAGCATGGAAAATTCAGCTCATAATAAACAGGGGAACTCAAAACCAAGGATAAACCTTGGGAGCCCACACACCATTATCTGAGTTGCTGCACCAAACTGTTAGGTTATTTTAAGAGCAGCGTAGAGAAACAGAAGTTAGAGTACTTTGTGCAGTGGAAAAGCAGGATTTATCCAAGGGAAGAATTTATTGGGGGAGGGCTTGAGGACACGGAGGGAATACATTCAGCCTAGGTGGCTTGGCTATTTTCCCCCACGAGGTGCAGTCACCGTGGGGCTTTTAAAGTATTCCAAATGAGAGGAGATGGCACTTGGGGGTGGGCACTGGTGATGGAATTCTGGCAATTAGGAGGAACCTGTAATCAAGGAAGAAGGGGCTGGTGGTCCACCTACACAGCTGCTGTAATGTCCAGCAATCTATTAGGACAGAAACCTTTCAATTAACTCTGGTAGTCTGCTGGTGGAATTTTTGGATCTTCTATGTAGAGTATCATGTCACTTGAAAATAATGATGATTTAACTGCTTTTTTTATGCTTCTTTTTTAAAAGAATACAACCAAACAAAATAAAACAGAGTAGAGTTAATCACAACAAAACAATGAACATGGTACATGATTTCTAAACAAGGTAAAAAGCAATCAATAATGGCTACCATAATGCCTCTTGTTATCTGCAATATACCTTCCCATACCATCAGGGATAAGTAAAATCAAACAAAGTACAATGAAATAAAACCAGTAAAAAAACAAAAACAACACAAAACAAACAAAGCAGAACAATGAAAGCAATGTAGAACTTCAAGATACTAGTAAAACAGCAGTGGCTACCATAATGTTTGTTATCTTCAGGATAGTTGCCTACACCTTCAGACATATTACAGTCAAACAACACAGGATACAGTAAAATCAATCAAAACAAAACAATGAAAGCAACACAGGGTTTCAAAACAAGATAATCGGACATCCTCAATGACTTCAATTATACATTTTGTTTTCTTTAAAATAGCTATCCATGCCATCAAGTATAATAAAATCAAACAAATCAGAATAAAATGAAACTAATCAGAACAATGAAGACAATATGAGTTTCAAATCATGATAATAGGTTAATAGTGGCCATTTCCTTCCCTTTTTAGATAGTTCCTCCCCTTTGACTTTCCCAATATGTATTGTGCATTTTGGATCCCACTAATTCCTTTAGTTTGTTATACTAGAGAGGCAACGTGAAATTCACCCATGTGACTCTGAACCATTTCATCCATGAGCATGATCACCAGTTGCCTCTATCCACCTACAAAAGCCTTGAGATTATCTTCCTTTATAGCTGAGTAGGTTTCCACCACATAAAATACCATGTCTTTCTTATCCATTCTGCAATTAATGGGCAGGCTACCCCTACTTTTTTTCTGGCTCCCTGTCACATAGGGCATTGTTCTCTCTCCTTTGACTTTCAGTCTATGAATTTTCTTACTAGTTAAATGTGTTTCTTGTATAGAGCATATTGATAGATCCTGTATTCTGATCCACTCTGCCTGTGTTTCTTTCTATTGGTGCCTTGAGGCCCTCTTGCACTGCATTGTCTCTGCCATGCTATTTTCCTGCCATTGGCTCCCTATTTTTCCTCTCCATTCAGTCAACTGGCCCCACTTGATGGTTCCCCTCTGCCATTGTTCCTGAGACCATGGTCCTTTTTCTCTCTCTCTAGAATGTCCTTTAGTATTCTTTGTAAGGTTGGCTTGGTGGTCATGAATTCCTTGAATTGTTCTTTGTCATGGAAGCATCTTGTTTCTCCATTAATTTTGAAAGAAAGTTTTGCAGGGTACATCAGTCTTAGTTGGAATGAGTTTTCTTTTGGGACTTGCAATACTTCACTCCAGCCTCTTCTTGACTTGATGGTTTGTGTTGAGGAGTCTGCTGTGATTCTGATGGGTTTTCCTTTATATGTGATCTGTTTCTTTTCTCTAACAGCTTTTTATATTCTGTTTTTGAGTTGAATTTCTGGGATCTTGATTATTATATGTCTGGGTATAGATTTGTTTTGGTTATGGCTAGCTGGAGTTCTATATGCCTCACTTATTTGAATGTCACATTCTTTTTCTATGCTTGGAAAGTTCTCCAAAATTATTTCTGTAAATAAGGTCCTGATGTCATTTGTCTTGACCCCTGCTTTTTCACTCACATTTTCAATTCTTAAGTTATGCTTCTTTGAGTTATCTAACAGCAATTGAATTACTTCCTGAGTCCTTGTTATTTTTAAGAGCTCTTTCCTTTCATGATCACAAGCTGCAAGCCTGTCTTCAAGGTTTGAAAGTCTAGCTTCAGTTTCTGTAAGGTGATTTTGCCAGATTTCAATGGAGTTTTTAATTTTCTGGATATCTCTTTGAATCTGTTTCATGCACTCTAAATCTCTTTTATATTGTTCATTCATGGTTTCCCTCATTTTCCTATGCTCTTCTATTTTTTTATCTGTGTCTTCTTTAGAGATGCTGAGTATTTCTTTTATTATGTTTTTCATTTTTTCTTTTACCTGTGAACAAATGGACCTGGTGGATGTGTACAGAGTTTTTCACCCAATGACATCAGAGTATACATTCTTCTCAGCTTCACGTGGTACATTCTCTAGAATAGACCATGTATTAGCCCATAAAACATGCTTAAATAAAGGTAAAGGAATTGAAATTATCCCATGCATACTATCTGATCACAATGCCATCAAACTGGAAATTAATGACAAAAGAAACTGCAAAAACTCGATAAATACATGGAAATTAAATAGTACACTGCTGAACAATCAGTGGGTCACAGAGGAAATTAATGAGGAAATTAAACAATAAGCAAATGAAAATACAAATACAACTTACCAGAATTTGTGGGATGCAATGAAAGCAGTCCTCAGAGGGAAATTTATTGCCGTGAATTTCCACATCCAGAAAATGGAATGAATACAAATGAACAATCTGATGTTACACCTGAAACATTTAGAAAAAGAACAGTTAAATCTTTTAAAAGAGATCTTTCCTTTCACAATCACAAGCTGCAAACCTGTCTTCAAGGTTTGAAAGTCTATCTTCAGTTTTTGTTATGGTTAATACATTGTGTCAACTTGAGAAGTTTAGAAGTTTAACTGAGAGACTCAGCAGGGAACCAGGGTTCTTACTTTGTAAATATCCTCATCCTGTGCAAAGGAGGGCAAGGATGTTTTGTGACTGTTACACCCACCCCAAAGGGGGGGGGTAGCCTGTGTACAATTTGAGGGTAGAGAAGAGCTTTGTTCCCCCCCCTTTTGCTCTAACTGCTCTCTTGAAGTGTTGTCCCTGTGCCATACCACCCTGCCTTGGAACCAGCTGATTATGGACTGAAATCTCCAGAAACTGTGAGCTAAATAAACCTTTCCTTGCTTCACTTTGGGGGTCACGTGTTTTGTTCCAGTAAGGAGAGAAAAGTAACCAAGATAATTTCTTTCAGGTGGTTTTCCAGCTTTCAATGGAGTTTTTAATTTCCTGGCTATCTCTTTCAATCTGTTTCATGCATTCTAAATTTCTTTTATATTGTTCTTTCATGGTTTCCCTCATTTTCCTATGCTCCTCTATTTTTTTATCTGTGTCTTCTTTAGAGATGCTTAGTAATTCTTTTATTATGGTTTTTATTTATTGTTTTACCTGGGATAGAATTTCTGTTCTAATTTCTCTTATAGCTTCATGAAGTTGTCTCTTCCCTTCAGTTGACATCACCGCAGACATTTCAGGTGTGCAATTCTCAATCTCCTCCATGTTCACCTCTCCTGGACTTGCGCTGCTTGGGTTGGATGCCAGAGATTGCCCTCTCCCTCTTTGTCTTGGCATATTCCTGATTTCTTTCACACACCTGGGTAGTATGGCCCCAGGCACCCCAGCACTGGCCACAACTTCTCTGAAGAGAGACTATTCAGCTTTTCTGGCCAGTGCTGGCTACAGGCATCCAATGGTGGGTGCCCATGCCTCTGCACTGGGCTAGGTACCAACCCAACCAGAGTTTGCACAGGAGCAGAACTGGCCAGGGCCTGTGAATCTAAGCTGGTTAGGAACCTGTGCAATGTTGCCTGGAATGTGCACAGGAGCAAAACTTGGTCCAAACAGCTTCCACGGGTCTGTTCACAACCTGGAGCTGCTGGATGACTGTTTAGATTTTCTAGCAAGTGCTGGCTATGGGTATCTGGTGTTGGGCACCCGTGCCTCTGCCCTGAGCTGGGAACCAGCCCACAAGGGTCCCCAGCATTTGTACAGGAGTGTAACTGGCCAGGACCTGCAGATCTAAGCTGGTTAGGAACCTACATGATGTTGTCTGAAACATGCAAGGGAACTCAGTCCAAGCAACTTCCATAGATCCGCCCACAACCTGGAACTGCTGGAAGAAGTAGGCAGCAGTTCTGGCCCCAGGCGTATCCTGCCCGACTCCAAAATGACTCCTGGCCAATCAATCTCTCCCATGGGGGGAATGAATTCCCTGCACTCACCACCAGCCAGCACAGATCTCCACATCTGCCACTCTCTTCCACCCCCATACCTCTCTGCAGAGACCTCTGGGTTTGACCGCAACTGTGACCTCGACTGCAACTGTGACCGCAAGTCTCCAGGCTCAACAGCTCTTCTCACAGGGTGATTCCAACTTCAAGCTAAGGCACTGCCAGCCACGACCTTCTTCTTTATTTAAATTCTTCTTTTTATTCTCTCTGTGGGCTTCAGTTCATATTTTAGATTCTTCTGGGTCCAGGGGACCTACTTCCTTCCTTCTTGTCTTCTCCATGATGCTGTATTCCAGCATCTAAACTATTTCTCTCAGAGAGACTGTTTACTATGCTGCTTACTGTTCTGCCATCTTTGAAGTAACAATTCAATGGCTGCTAGACAACTCAAAGAAGCATAACTTAAGAATTAAAAATGTGAGTGTAAAAGCAGGGATTGAGACAAATGATATCAGGACCCTATTTACAGAAATAATTTCTGAGAATGTCCCAAGCATGGAAAAAGAATGTGGCATTTAAATAAGTGAGACATATAGAACTCCAGCTAGTCATTACCAAAACAAATCTATACCCAGACATATAATAATCAAGATCCCAGAAATTCAACTGAAGAATAGAATATTAACAGCTGTTGGAGAAAAGAAACAGATCACCTATAAAGGAAAACCCATCAGAATCATGGCAGATTTCTCAACATAAATCATCAAGTCAAGAAGAGGCTGGAGTGAAGTATTGCAAGTCCTGAAAGAAAACAACTTCCAACCCAGACTCATGTACCCTGCAAAACTTTCTTTCAAAATTAATGGAGAAACAAGATGCTTCCATGACAAAGAACAACTCAAGGAATTCATGACCACCAAACCAGCCCTACAAAGAATACTAAAGGATATTCTAGAGAGAGAAAAAAAGGACCACGGTCTCAGGAACAATGGCAGAGGGAGACCATCAAGTGGGGCCAGTTGACTAAATGGAGAGGAAAAATAGGGAGCCAATGGCAGGAAAATAGCATGGCAGAGACAATGCAGTGCAAGAGGGCCTCAAGGCACCAATAGAAAGAAACACAGGCAGAGTGGATCAGAATACAGGATCTATCAATATGCTCTATACAAGAAACACATTTAACTAGTAAGAAAATTCATAGACTGAAAGTCAAAGGAGAGAGAACAATGCCCTATGTGACAGGGAGCCAGAAAAAAAGTAGGGGTAGCCTGCCCATTAATTGCAGAATGGATAAGAAAGACATGGTATTTTATGTGGTGGAAACCTACTCAGCTATAAAGGAAGATAATCTCAAGGCTTTTGTAGGTGGATAGAGGCAACTGGTGATCATGCTCATGGATGAAATGGTTCAGAGTCACATGGGTGAATTTCACGTTGCCTCTCTAGTATAACAAACTAAAGGAATTAGTGGGATCCAAAATGCACAATACATATTGGGAAAGTCAAAGGGGAGGAACTATCTAAAAAGGGAAGGAAATGGCCACTATTAACCTATTATCATGATTTGAAACTCATATTGTCTTCATTGTTCTGATTAGTTTCATTTTATTCTGATTTGTTTGATTTTATTATACTTGATGGCATGGATAGCTATTTTAAAGAAAACAAAATGTATAATTGAAGTCATTGAGGATGTCCGATTATCTTGTTTTGAAACCCTGTGTTGCTTTCATTGTTTTGTTTTGATTGATTTTACTGTATCCTGTGTTGTTTGACTGTAATATGTCTGAAGGTGTAGGCAACTATCCTGAAGATAACAAACATTATGGTAGCCACTGCTGTTTTACTAGTATCTTGAAGTTCTACATTGCTTTCATTGTTCTGCTTTGTTTGTTTTGTGTTGTTTTTGTTTTTTTACTGGTTTTATTTCATTGTACTTTGTTTGATTTTACTTATCCCTGATGGTATGGGAAGGTATATTGCAGATAACAAGAGGCATTATGGTAGCCATTATTGATTGCTTTTTACCTTGTTTAGAAATCATGTACCATGTTCATTGTTTTGTTGTGATTAACTCTACTCTGTTTTATTTTGTTTGGTTGTATTCTTTTAAAAAAGAAGCATAAAAAAAGCAGTTAAATCATCATTATTTTCAAGTGACATGATACTCTACATAGAAGATCCAAAAATTCCACCAGCAGACTACCAGAGTTAATTGAAAGGTTTCTGTCCTAATAGATTGCTGGACATTACAGCAGCTGTGTAGGTGGACCACCAGCCCCTTCTTCCTTGATTACAGGTTCCTCCTAATTGCCAGAATTCCATCACCAGTGCCCACCCCCAAGTGCCATCTCCTCTCATTTGGAATACTTTAAAAGCCCCACGGTGACTGCACCTCGTGGGGGAAAATAGCCAAGCCACCTAGGCTGAATGTATTCCCTCCGTGTCCTCAAGCCCTCCCCCAATAAATTCTTCCCTTGGATAAATCCTGCTTTTCCACTGCACAAAGTACTCTAACTTCTGTTTCTCTACGCTGCTCTTAAAATAACCTAACAGTTTGGTGCAGCAACTCAGATAATGGTGTGTGGGCTCCCAAGGTTTATCCTTGGTTTTGAGTTCCCCTGTTTATTATGAGCTGAATTTTCCATGCTTTGGGACCTGCTGACTCACCGATTGCTTCATTCCGTCCAACACCGGTCCACCTCATTCATCACAGGTGAGCTTTCATTCCGTCTGGAGTTTCCTGTTTCCATTCTGTTTAAATTCGTGGGTCCATGTGGGAAACTTCTTACTGTCTCTTGGATAAAGATAATAGTTCTCATGTTCCTTGGGTAAACACCCCAGGGCAGGACTTTTATTCTTTGTCCTGGAGACCCCACCTTGTTCTCTTGGTGACAGCTGATGAGAGCAGGTGTTGGGACCATCTCTATCGCACTTTCAAAACAGGTGATGATCTCTTTTGAGAAGTGTGACCTGGGACAGCTTTCATGTTCCTTGGGCAAATGGCCTGAGGCCAAGCTCACCCGGGGTAACTTTCATGCCCTTGAGCAGAGCTACCACTCTCATGGCTTGAGGCAAAGCTGC
This sequence comes from Cuniculus paca, assembly GCA_004365215.1. Lineage (NCBI taxonomy): Eukaryota > Metazoa > Chordata > Mammalia > Rodentia > Cuniculidae > Cuniculus > Cuniculus paca. The sequence goes on along the minus strand of RJWT010047655.1, from coordinate 1,656 downwards.
TCTCTTACCTCACCTTTAATTCGGTCACTATGGGTAATGCTATTTCCTATCCCCCCAAAAACACACCTCTGGGGTACCTGGTTCGTAACTTGGCTGCCCTTAGCCTTAAAAAGGTCATAAAAACCAAAAAACTGATCTTTTACTGCCAGGAGGCTTGGCCAATCTACCAGCTTAACTGCAGCAAATGGCCTAAAGGGGGAACTTTTGATTCCTCTATCCTGCAAGGTTTATATAACTTTTATCTTGGCAATGGCAAATCAGCAGCAATCCCTTCTGTTCAGGCCTTTTTCATTCTGAGGACACATCTTACACTCTCCCTTCCCTCCCTGCTAGACTCCTTAGACAACACACCTCCCATTTTTACTCTCCCTCCCCCATATCCCCAAGCCCAAACCTCTCAGCCTTCTCAACCAGAGGTTTCTGAGCCCCCTGCTGCTTCCTCTCCCCAGGCTCAGATTCCTCAGATTCTGCACTGCCCTCAGCCTGAGCAGTCTATTCAGTCAGATAGCTCCCCTCCTGTGCCATTTTCCCCGCCGGCTCATCATGTTTGATCACATGCCTCTCAGCCACCTAGCAAACCACATGGTGTTGGATCACTATCTTGCGATCCCATGCCACGTGGTTCTCAGCAGCTGTCTTGCTACCAGTCACAGGGGGGACAGCAGCTACCACCTTACAGGCTGTATAATCAGTCACCACCTGGTAGTTGCTTATTACTTGGTGAAAACAGTCATTTTTTGTTCAAATGTCCAACAACTGCCCACAGACATCTGCAGGGCAACTGGCTGTATGATGGTGACCTACACCTCCCAATCCACTGCTTTCTCAGCCTCAATCCCTATTCCCCCTTCAGGAAGAGGCTGGTCCAGAGGGACTAGTTAGTATTCATGTTCCTTTTTCTCTCACTGACCTATCTCAGATTAGCCATAAATTAGGTTCCTTTTCTGTTGACCCACAAACTTAAAGAGTTTAAATTTATAACTAACTGTTATGATTTATATTTCAAGGATGTTTATGTGATTCTGAATTCCACCCTCAGCTCACAAGAACAAACTCAGCTATGGTAAGCTGCTCAAGAGAAAGCCAATCATAGACATACCCTTGGTTTGCTATTCTTATTTCAAGAGATCTCTGTTAATTGACCTATAAAAAATTAATTCAAATTGGCCAAATATATTTGAGTGCACTCTAATTATATGAAATGTTTGTCTGTTAAACTGTACATGTTTCTGTGTCCAATCTGTACAGATCGTCTATATATGTTTCCAATGCTGCTTGAGTATCACATTGTTTAATAGTTACTGGGTTAAAATAATTTTTGAAAAAATCCTTTGGATGGGGAGAGATTGGACAGGACTTCAGTTGATGAATAAGAAGGCAGCTACCTGGTAACTTTTAACCAGTTTTTGTTCATTAATTGAAAGCCCTGATAATCTCCATAGCCTTATGGGAGACACTTCATCTAAAGTTATATTAAGGTTCTTAATTTAAAGATGCTAATACAAAGGTTTCACATGGCTAAGACAATTTGATATCACTGATCTTATGGTATACCCATGCCTTTAAGTACACAAATCTAAAATGTAAAATTGAGATCATTTATGATGATAAACATCTTTCAGGTCCAGACATCAGCCTTTTTCTTGTACTCCAGCC
>RJWT010047654.1:0-11255 GCA_004365215.1 Cuniculus paca | reverse complement strand
AAGATAAATCCCACAGTCCTCTGTAATGTTGAGAAAAACGTGCTGTTTGGTTCCTTCTAGATTCTGTGAGCTGGCAGGGTTTTATAAAACCACATTTTCACAATTTACGAGACTGCCCCCCATGACCTCTACCTCCAGCCCTGGAGCTCCCCTCTCTTCACTCTTCCTCATGTGCAGGTCATAGGCTGCACAAAACTACAAGTCCCTCCTCCACCAGCTTCCCAAGAGCCCCCACGTCCTGGCTTCTTAGCCTATAAAGAGGAGCTTACTATACCTGACTCACAGATCACTTTGCGGGAGAAGGAGAAACGTGACACATGGAGCCTGGCATGGTGGCACATGTGTGTAATCCCAGCACTCTGAGAAGCTGAGGCTGAAGAATCAAAAGTTCAGCCCAGCCTGAACAATGCAGCAACTTAGTGAGACCTGTCTCTGAGCAAAAACATGTAAAAGGGGCTGGGAATGGGGCTCAGTGCAAAGGTCCTGGGTTCAATCCCCAGGAGCGAAAGGAAAAAACACAATGAACAAACATACGTGAAGAACTCTGAGTCATCTTTAGGAAAGTGGATGTACCTTGAGACAATAATGCCAAGTGAAATAAATCAGACACTAGCTTAAGTATCACATGGCTTCTCTTTATATTAGAAACCCAAAGAATAAATAAACTAAAGAGCAAAATAAAGGATAACTAGCTGGGGATCTAGCTCAGCGGCCTAAGTGCCTGCCTGGCAAGTGCAAGGTTGTGAGTTCAATCCCTAGTGCTGCAAATAAATAAATAAATAAAAACTAATAGAAAACAGGGAGACAGAGCTTTTGCAAATGGGCAGAGGATCAAGAGACAGAGGGAGAGGGAGAGGGGGCAGTAGAAACAATTAAGATCTGTTGGCGCATGTACCAACTCCCCAGGATGAATGTCATCACGATGTGCTGCAAATATGTGCTAACAAAAAATTTTAAAGAATTGTTTTAAGAAAGAAGAAAAAAAAGAAGAGGAAGAAGAAGAAGAAGAAAAGGAGGAGGAAGAAGGAGAATAACAACAACTTTGGTTGTTTTTAGCTGTGCTCTGGAAAGGTCTGTGGCGACTACACACCTTTCCAGAGCTGATATTATCTTGCTTTCTCAGCACTTAGTGCCAGGCGCACTATAGGTATTTTAAATTTTCATTCAAAAAATAAGCTTGGAAATGTTTACTGAACCTGCCTGGTTGAAGGGCCTGCAGACTTGTTTCCCACTGGTCCGTTCCTGCTCCTAACCTAAGACCAGTTGGCTGGGGATGCTCCCCCAGGGGAAGGTTATCCTCGCACGACCTTCTCTCTTTCCACTCAGAAACTCCAATCAAATCAAACTGCAGGGAGGCAGTGCTCTGGGACAGGGAAGCCTCTTGGAACAGCACCCTACCAGGTCTGGCCAGGCCTCGCAAAAGATGCATTCCCCTCCCCTGCCTCCTGGATGCTGCTCAGTAACCAGATGAATAATGAACTGACAGAGGGATTCCAACCCATGGCAATTAACACTCTTCCAGCTGGGAAGGATTTAGCTCCAGGATGCCCAGATCTGCGAGTCCCCTTCCCTCTTTCAGAAAGCACCAACTGCTGCCACAGAATTTGGGGGACTCCTCCACATCAAAGAGAAGAACCTGGCAGATGAAAAGAAGCCAAGCAGTGATGGCGGCAGAAGCTGGATGATGAGTACGTGGGCATTCATTACACTGTTCTCTCTACTTTCCATATTTTGAAAAATAAAACAAAGCTTTAATTATAATTCTATATTTTGTCAAAACTAGGGCAAGGAATCTCAAAGGGTTTTTGTTTTTGTTTTTTTTTTAATCATAAAGGGAACTCCAGACCTGGATATTATGGTAAAAGAAAAGGTTGGGGAAATTTCCCTAGCTCATTCGCCTTTGAAATTCCAAGGAGTTACACTTAGGTGGTGTTAGAAAAACTGCTGGTCTGTGTGAGCTTGGGCGAGTAACTTGACCTGAGACCCACCTCAGTCCCTCTACCCTTAAAACTCAGGTTCTGTCCCTGCCTCACAGGGCTGCCATATGCTTCGTGCTGTATGCACACCTCCAATGAACATAGTTGATGCTTGATAACATTTAGTTTCCCTTCTTTCCTGGGTGAACGAAACAAAGATGCCCTGTTGTATTCTTGTACTAAGATCAAATGCCAAAAGTCAGCTGGTGGCCAAAAACAACTAAGACACACTGAAAAGAAAGCTTCCACAGACAGGAACTCAAAATTCCACCGCCTGGGAAACCTGAGTCCCCATTACCAAAGACTGAAATATTCGGAACACATCACTCTTGACAGGCACTAAGTTAGAAGACATAGGGCGGCAGGCCAAGCACAGGAATGCATACCACTCCTGGCCTCGGCGACAGCAGGTTTAAGCAGGAGAGGTTGCTAGGCAGAGTGCTACGCATTTGGATGACCTGAGCAGGTCTGTATGCGCCAACATTCACAGGAGCAGCAGTATGGGCTACGGCCAAAAGGCAGAAGCAACCTGAATGTCCATCAACCAATAAATGGAGAAATAAAATGTGACATATATAGAGATATAGAATATAAAATTCAGCCATAAAAAGATACATATATATATTATCCAGCCATAAAAAGAAATGAAATGCTGATTATTTGCTGGATATGATGACTTGACAACATTATCCTCAGTGCAATAATCCACACACACAAAACACAAATGTCTGTTATTACTTATCTGAGGTTCCTAGAAACTTGAATTCATAGATAGAAGAAGCAAGAATCGTCGTTACCAGGGCTGTAAAGAGGGGAGCATGAGGAGTTAGTGTTTAAAGGGCACAGTTTCAATTTGGGAGATGAAAAAGTCCCGGGAATGGGAGGGGGTTATTGTATTTAAAGTCAGTTAACTGTACACTGAAGAGGGTCATTTGTATGTTGTATATTTTTATCACCACAAAATAAAACAGAAGAAAAATGGTTTGTATTTCTTTTTCTCAAGAGATGAGAGCATCTTTAAAAACGTCCCTTCGTAGAGACAGGTCAACTAGGTCACAGCAGGGTTAGGCAGACAGCAGCGGGTCTGTAGCACAGTGTCCTCTGCCAGGCGGCCCCTGGGAGCATCACTGCCACAGAAGAATCAGCCTTGCCTACTGCCCTCCCTGCCTGCAGACCTGAGCCGCTGGGCACCAGGATGACCACCTGTCAAGCACCCTGTTGCCTGCCCTCTGGCACCTCCCTGCCAGGCAGGACACAGTGCACAGCCTCAGCCTCGCAGGCCAGACCCACAGGCTGGGAGAAGCTGGCCTTTTCAGGTTGCCCATCAGCTCCCTTTGGAGCTGGGGTCCTCAAGAAGTCCACAGAAGTCCAGGAAAGGTGGGGTGTCTCACCTCAGAAGCAGCTCCCACATCTGCCTCCTTGCTGAGAATGGCAGTAGTAGTAGCAACAAAAGTTGCCTCTCAACCGGGCCTGCCTGTTATCCCAGTCTTCTGGGAGGCTGAGGCAGGAGGATCGCAAGTTTCAGCCCAGCCTAGGGAACTTAGTGAAACCTTACCTCAAAGTTTAAAAAATAAAATACAATTCAAAAAAGGGTAGGGGATATAGCTGAGTGCAAAGGCTCTGGGTTCACTCCCAGTACTAAAAAAGCTGCCACTCCACTCCCACAGGGAAACCAGCCCACAGGCGAGTACAGTTGACAAAGCAATCCTCCACACCTCAAGTCCCTCACCCATGGGCGGAAATCCCCTCAGGCCTCCTCTCCCTTCTGTTTCTATCAGCTCCGAGCTGAAGCAAGAGGAGGCAGAGATCTTTTTCCTGGATACTATGCAGTCTGGGCCAAAGGCTGCAAAGACAGGATCTGCTTGCAGTGGGACGGTTTATGGGTGTTTCTTGAATCATTGCTATTCTCCTAGAATTGATTTAAAGGCCACACTGTATACTGTGCGATTCCATTTATATGGAAAACCAAATCTACAGCGACATAAAGCCATTCAGAGGTGGCCTGGGACCAGGGCTGGGGAAGGGGACTGACTGCCAAGAGAATGAGGTCATTTTAGGGTGTGATAGAAATATATTTTGCCTTCATTGCTGGTTACATGGGTGCATACACTTGTCAACACTCACTTGACCATACCCTTAAAATAATAAGTATATCTGAATGTAAATTCTGCCTCAATACAGTTGATTTTAAAAGAAAAAAAGCCCTAAGAAATGGGGCAAGGGGGTCACATGCCATACTTGTAGTTTAGGAGGCAGAGATCTTAAGGGCTCAGGAAACAGACAACAGGCCGCAAGGCCGTGTCATACCAGGCCTTCTGTGCTGCATCTAAGAGGCTGTAGACCCCTCCCCCCATTTCTCCAAACCAACTCCAGAATTTCAGTGTGAGGCACAGGAAGACCCCATCAGACCCCGCTTCAAGCCAACGGAAGTTAAGCATCCCACATGTTCCTGAAAACTAGTTAATAACATCCTGCCTAGGTTGGGGATTTGTGGAGTGAGGACTGCGGGGCTGGCTCCTGGCATGCCTTAGGCCCACTAACAGTCACTTAACATCCTCCTCTACAAAGAAGCCACAGCCTGGGTGCTGAAGGTGGGGAGTGGGGCTGGTGCAGGAGGCCTGAGCAGTCCTTCCTTAGGATCCTACAAGGCACCAGCCCTCTGGCCTCAACGCTGCAAACGTTTGGTAGAAGTTTGCCTGTTTTTCAGGAAAAAACACTTCCACTTTCTACAACTGTATTACTCAGACACCTCCAGATCCTCCACGCTGTTCTTTCCTCTTCCTCCAGTAAAATACACTGTTGTCTGAAGCACGCGTGACCCCTGGGGGCTGACAGCCATTCCTCATACTCCTGGTTCACCGGGGAGGCTGGAAGGCTGGGGTCTGGCCTCCCCGCTTCAGGCCCTGCTGTGAGAGAGGCCATGGCCGTGGGATGGAGCATTAGGAAACAGGAACAGGAATGAGAGACTTGGATTTGCTCACACTCAGAAATCCAGCTCCAGGGCAAAGACATTCAGAAGCATCTGCATCCACACCCCATCCCCCTACCGACCTTCTCCTAGAGGCTAAAGGATTTTAGGGGAAACAGTTTCGCTCAAATCCTGACTGTCCCGCCTAATGGCCATTATAGGAGTATCTGCCTTATCTCATTACTGAGGGAATAAATGAGGACCTACTGGTGAAGGTTAAGATTTTAAAAAATGTATCACAGTAAAAGACAAACTGTCATTAAACCCCTCAAAATACTCTTCCTCACTTCCAACACTTAGCCCTTCGTTCTTGCCACTTTCTCAAGTAGTCCTGGAAGTTCTTTCGTGAGGGTCTTTAGATGCACTGCTGTGGCTGCTTTGATGGCCTTGGTCAATTCAAAACACTGACCTTTCATGGCCATTTCGACTTTGGGAGAGAGCTAGAAGTCACATGGCAGCAGATCCCGTGAATAAATTGGATGAAGACACACTATGTTTTTACTTGGCAGAAACCGCCGTGAATATTTGATAACCAAGGGGTGCTCAAAAAACACAGTGAATGTTTAAATTAAAAATGTAGAGGGCCAGAGATGTAGCTCAGTGGAGCCGTGCCCATCTGGCAAGCATGAGGTCCTGAGTTTGATTCCTGGTACCCCCACCAAATGTGTTACAGTAAAAGACACAATGCCATTAATCTCTCTCAAACATTTCCTCTTACTTTGAACACACTTATCTCATTGTTCTTGGTGATGTGCCTTTACTGTGACTTTTTCTTTTTAAGTTTAAATATTCACGGTATCTTCTGATAGCCCCTTGTATACAATGGGTAGCAGTAAGTGGGGACAGTGTACTGGCACTCCCCCGCTACACCAATCCTCTCATTCTGAGCCTACCCGGGGAAAAGCGGAAAGTTACTTCTTTTTAGAAATGAACATAAAAGCCGGGCGTGGTGGCTCATGCCTGTAATCCCAGCACTCAGGAGGCTGAGACAGGCAGATTGTTGTGAGTTCAAAACCAGCCTGGGCTACAAAGTGAGCTCAAGGCCAGCCTGAACGGCATAATGAGACCCTGTCTCAAAAACACAAGGGCTGGGGATCTAGCTCAGTGGCCTAAGTGTTTGCCTGGCAAGCACAAGGTCACGAGTTCAATCCCTAGTGCTGTGGAAAAAAGAAAAAAGAAGAAATGAACATAAACGTGCATTTGATCTCATCACACAGTCTCCTTTAAATTTTCTACAGCAGACAGAGAGGATGCTATATTCGCACCACAAATTTACCAGTGTGTATGCTGTATTCAACACCGAAGTGCAAATGTGGGCTCATAAGTATTTTTAAATGTCAGGAGAAGTTTGCTTCAGACCTGTGAAGGCTGCCTGAATCCCTGAGAAGTATCAACTGAGATGACATTCAGACCAGGCAGGAGGCAGAGGTAGAAGGAGATGCAATCAGGGCCAGAGCTGGAGGTGGATCCAGGATGGTGGGCTGGGAGCGCAGGTGCCAGGGCTGGGGCCTGGGGAGCCGGCCACAGAGCACAGAGGGCTGGAACAGTGCCATGTCCCCAAGCAGCTGGGTCCTGCTGAGCTTTGAGGAAGACAGACGCGGGAAGTCAGAAACCTGATTGACAGGGAAGAGGAGTGTCACTTCAGGGACCCAAAAGTGGGTTGAAGGCAGCCCAGGGTGCAGAGCAGCACCTGCGCTTGTGGCCCAGCAACTAAAGGTCACAGCAGAACACAGTGAGGAGGCTGCCAAGACCCTAATCCTGAGCAGAGCTGAGTTGCAGGCCACAGTGCTGGTACACGGCGAGCACCACTCCGCCATGCGGGCCTGCACCCTCCTGTAAAGTCTGGGACCAAGGGGAAGAGAGAACACAGTGGCCACACAGGCCCAGAGGGCTCTTCCTCCTTCTTCCTTCTATGCTAATGAATTCACAGATCAGTTCATTGTCACAAAAACCAAGAGGCAGGTGCTGTTACCATCACAGCTGACAGATAAGGAGACCCGAAGGTCACCCAGCCGGGGGCAGAACTAGGCTGGGAACCCAGGCAGCCTGGCTCCACTACCCACCTTCCCACCCCCTACCCAGCACACTCAGGGCTGCTGCTGTGGTGCAGATCAGGTTGGCAGAGGGGAAGGAAATCACTTGAGCAGCCCAGCTGGATGCCAAAGAAGGTGGCCCGTGAATCAATCCCAGGGAGGGCTCATTCCACTGAACTCAGCTCCGACAGCCCCTGGCAGCTGTCTCTAGCACACAGGGAGTCTGGAGCTTGTGTTTTCTGACAGAACAAAAGACACCTAAGCTAGGTGATGGGAGGCTCAGGACCATAAGCCCTAGCAGGAGCTGAGCGTGTCTTTCTGGGTGAACAAAATATCTGACTCAAGGGCCGCAATGAAATATTCATCAAACCATAGACTGCTCCAGAGCTCCAGGGCTGGTTCTTCTCCCTGGGACTTCTCTGAGCCTGGGGAATCCTCCAGCCTCCCTGGCCTTCTCCCAGGACTCCAGATCCCAGCCAGGTTCTCAGTGTGCCCAGAAGCTGCTGGCCAGTTGATGTGTCCTGTGCTTACTGACTCATGACCCAGCACTTTTCACAGGCAGGCTGCAGCTGGCCAGGGGTCCCAGAAACAGCTGTTCAGATCCCAAGGCAGTTCCTTGAGTGGTCATCAACTCAAGGGTTAGCTTGCAGGCGCTCCCTCCCGAAGTGCAGGTGCCTCCCAAAGACCTCTAAGAGCACAGCTCCTCTCTGGCAGGAAATATCTGCTTGCACCTGACTCAGTCCTTCTGTGGTCATCCAAAGAATCCACTCTGTCACCTCCCAGGAGGCCACAGCATAAGAGCACCAAGAATTCTGGCTCTAGGACTGGGCAGAAGCTGGCTCAGGCACTGGCAGTGTAACACGGGACAGCATGCTGACTTCCCTTGGTCTCAGCTTCCCTGGTTCTAACGTGAGGGTGTCACAGATACTGGGAGGTCTGTAACAGTACAGACATCTCACGCTCAAAGCTGCATCCATCATGCAGAAAGTCCTCAGTGAACAGTGGTCACTGTTTGATGGACAACAGTTGTCACAGCTGTTGATGGCATTGCTGTCATGGGCTAGACCATCTTGCCTGTTCCTTGGTGGGTGCCACAAGTGCCAGTCTCAGAGTGGGGACCACCAAGGACAAATTGCTGTCCCACCTCTATGGGGAAGGCCCTTGTCTCCATTTCTGGTCCTTCCAGAAACCACCCACAACAGCTGACTAGGGAATGGCGGAGCCATGAAAGGCGTGGTGGAGGATGCTGGTCACTCCTCCAGGCCGGGTGCCCGGCTCACACAGGCTGCGCCCACCCTGAATGCATCACCATCCCCTGCATTCTCTCTAGGTAAAGAAGCGGGAAGCCTGGCAAATAAATTTCAGCTGCAGCACACTTGGGGACAGAGATGCTTCTAGAGCAGCTACTGCTTCCTCAGCCAATGGGAGTGGTGGAAGGCATCCGGGCATCCACAGGAACAGGGAGCAGAAAAGCGGCTGCTCTGGGCAGACCCTCCTCCTCACAGAGCCAGGTGCACCGTGCACAAGGAGACCTGTGCCACCTGCTTTGTGCTGAGAGTTGGGGGAACAGCTTTGGTTGCTCCCACTTCCTGAGACTCTGCCCTGGGGGAGGCTGAGCCCTCTGGTTTGAGCCAGGGAGGAAATGTTCCTCCACTAACCTGGAACCAGTCCATCCTGGCCCTAATGCAGCCCTCCTGGATGAAATACGGTCACTGAGCCTTCGACCGAACAAAACGTTAGTCACTGAGTCCAAATCTCTGCCTCAGGGAGCCCCTAAGGATGGCAGGACAGACTGTCCCCCTCTGCTGGCCTCTGGTTCCCTCCCATCCCGAGACCAAAGCAGAACACAGCCAGAGGACCCCGGCCTGTGTGGGCTCTGGCTTCCCCTTGTCCTCTTGTAGCACAAAGGGACAGCAACTCAAACTCTCCTCAACCAGAACCTGTTCTTATCTCCAGGCACTAGATGACAGCAAAAAGGACTATTCTCACCTCCTCCTAACCAGCAGCTTCAGCATTCTTGGTGGAGCCAGGCAGGCTGGGCTAGAGGGAGAGGCTGGCTCTGGGGAGCCCCAAGCCCAGGGCTGGAGGACAAAGAGGCTGACTCAGGAGAAGTCAAGCCACAGAGCACCACAGGCCTGGCAATGGGATGCACACCCACGCTCGCCCTCCTCTGTGCTCTTGCCCCTCACTTTCGCAGACACCCCAGCTCCTCAGACCTGGGAATGCCACCATTCCAGCGCTCTGCAAACATACTCCTGCCCTCTTCAGCTTTCTTAGGGTACAAGGCCGTCATCGTTGCCTGCTTGTCCTCTAGCCTGCCTGCTTCGTAACCAGACCCAGACACCAAACCCGTTCACTCTGGTCAGGGAGCTTTTCCAGACCTCACACACAATCCTCACGCCACCACTTCAGAGTGAGGAAGGGGCGGGGACAGGAAGACAAGTAGCAGGCATGAGCATCCCATCCTACCTCTCCCGAAGGGCTCATGGCCTGGCTTGTCCAGGGTCTTCAAGCACTCTCCTTGGGAACAGGCAGGGACGGAGAGCTGGCATCTCTGGGGCCCCAGACCATCCTAGTGGGCAGACTCAGGCCTGAGCAAAGTGCCAGCTGAACCGTCTCCCCTGGATGCTGGCCTCAGCAGATGTGGTGGCCCTGCCCGGGGTGGGATCACATCACATCATTCCTGGTGTCCTGCTCCTGGCCAGCCCCCACTCGCCACCTCCCTGGCCCTCCTGGCATAAACAGGGCTTTATTATCTCAAGCCCACCATGTCCTCTGAGAGTGCCATGAATGGAACTCCACACAATACACTTGCTTATTAATAACCACGCGTCCCCTCCCTCTGCCCAACTCGCTCACTCGCTCACGGCTGGGTCCCCCTCATGCATAATGGAGGAGTTGTGTGGCCCATGACACAAGCCAGGCTGTGCTTCGCAGGCTGTGAGGAGACAGACAGAGCGAGGTACCAGGCTGGGCCAGGCTCTCTGAGGCGGGGGTGGTGTGAGGAGCAGACTCCCTACACACAAGACTTGAGACGTCATGCTTTGAGGGGGAGCACAGCACAGTGGCACTGGTCCACCCCCATTCGCACATCCCACAGGAGCCCAAGCCAGGGATGGCAGGCGGTCGCGTATCATTTACTAACACCCTGTCCTGCTGAGGCCGCGGGCTGTCCTCACACAGGGCCATGGCCTCGGCAGCTTCCGTCCACTGAGGCATGGGACAAACCTCTTCTCCACTTGACAGCCTGTCCCACATTTGATTACCTCTCCATTTCCAAATTTGCTGGCTAAGTACAGCCAGACCCTCAGAGGCTCCCAGGAAATGACCTCCCTTTGCTCTACCATCCCACATCCTTCCTCCCCGATGGGCAGACAGTGGGGCAGGGGTCCCCTCCAGCTGAGGCCAGCTCTCTTCCTTTCCTGCTCGAGCAGGTCTGCGTCCCCACCTTCCCACGGGAAGCTGGGAAGGACTTTAAAAGTCTTTAAATATTTCATGCACTTTATTCCATAAATTACATTTCCGGAAGTGGATCTTATAAATGCTCAAGGATAATCAGAATATTTAAGTCACACACATATTCATCAGAATCCGATGTCCTCAAAATCCTCAGGACATTGGTTCCGGGGCCCCCGAGGGTACAGACACCCATGGATGCGCATGGCCTCTGTATGAAATGCTGTCATATTTGCAGATAACCTGTGAGCATCCTCCTGTAGACTTTAAATCATCTCTAGATTACTTACAATACTGAACACAGTGTAAATGCTGTGCAAATGGCTGTTACGTATTATTTAGGGATTACCACAAGAAAAAAGCCTGTTCATGTTCAGTACAGACACAATCTTTTTTCTCAATATTGGTTGAATCCACAGATGAGGAACCCACAAATATAGAGAGTTAACTGTATTTTTATAATGATTAAAAAAAAGAAAAAGAAAATGGAGACAACTAAAACAGCTATACTAAGGGGAAATGACATGGTCTGACAACAAGAAAGTGTGGAAATTATGAACTCTGGAGTCACATAGCCTGGGTTAAAAATTTGCCTCTGGTTTTTTTTTTTGGCTTTATTTTTATTTTGAAAAGAATACAATCAAACAAAACAAAACAGAGTAAAGTCAATCAAAACAAGGCAATAAACATGGTACATGACTTTTAAACAGGGTAAAAAGCAATCGGTAAGGCTACCATAATGCCTCTTGTTATCTGCAGTATACCTGCCCATACCATCAGGGATAAGTAAAATCAAACAAAATACAACAAACTAAAACAGTA
>RJWT010047653.1:0-11265 GCA_004365215.1 Cuniculus paca | reverse complement strand
GGGGGAGAATACTTAGATTTCTAGTAACTTCTTCAAGCACTCACTGGTACCACTTCAACTTTTCACCTTTGCATGAAAACTAAGGTCATCGCATTAACAAATTATTACATTGTAATCAGATAAGCAAACCAAACATAGATATTTTTTCAACATGAAAACTGCTCTGATTGTTCTTACAAGCTCCCCCCGAGGGACAGGAGTCCAATATATTGGGCGTATCCAGTGAACACAGTGCAATCCCATGACTGGAAGAGCCTCTGCAGATAACTCAAGCACTACGGATGCTTTAGGGTTTTAGACTGGGTTCCCACTCACTGCTGTTCTACAGCATTGTGTCTGGGAAGTGGGAGGCTTTCTACCCATTCGGTGGCCTTCTGATGTCCATTGCAGAGACACGCAGCTCGCGTAGCCTGAGCTGTGCTGTCTTGTGGTTCTACCACTTTCCTAGATCTGTGACTGCCCCCTTCTGCAGCCCTTACTCCTGCTTTGAGCCTCGACATTTGGTTGTGCTCCCAAAACTAAGTGTGTGTCACTCCGCTGCAGGGCCCTCTGTCCTAAGGACAATGACCCATCTCCTCACCGATGTCTGAATATCTTTGAGGGTGTTTAGTGGATTCCGGGATTTCAACCCTTCCATCTAGAATCTGAAAAAACACTGGGAGGGCCAAGCTGAGGCCCACTGCCCAGCCAGCTCGGTAGGTGGTAGGCAGCACCTGCGAGATGACCTCTCCCACACTTTCAAGTGGCAGGTCGGCAATGCCCTCTGCCCTTCATTTCTGCTCTCCCTCTGCCTCTTCACATGACTTTGGCCAAATAAGAGGGCACAGCCTCCCATTCCCCCACAGAGTGCTTTGTTTTTCCTTTCTTTGTCTTCTCACAAGCAGTGAGAATCTCATGAATTGGGTTCTCTCTTTTCCATCTTTCTTAACAGATTCTGCTTGGCCTTCTTACTGCTCTGCAGCGTTGGCAGCTGAGGAGGTGGAGTGAGGGAGAAATCAGCCTCCTGATGAGTGAGGCATTAAGATCAGAAGGGTTGGATCAGAATGAAGTGGGTTTTCATTACCAGGCAACCAAAAAGACTAAGATAGGTCAAACAACTGTTTGCCAAAAAATAGACTAGGTCAATGGACAGATAGACACAACACACACACACACACACAGACACACACACACGCAGACACACACACACACACACACACACACACGAGCTCAAAGACCCGATAGACCTCAGTGTCTGCTTTATTTAGATCATTAGTGTAGCTGCACTTCTCGTTAACTGAAAGTCCTTGTTACAGAAAGCTCAACCGAAAGGAACAGAGGGTGAAGCTTCTTCAGGCTTTGAAATGTGCGCTGACTCTGCTGAATACATCCATCCCAGCTCAAGTTTCTGCCAGTGGATTCTTAGGATTACTTGACTCCTGTAAATTCAATAATGACCTCAATTTCTTTACTGAAGAAAGACAATAGGTCCCCAAAAGATACTCTGAAAATCCCTCACAGGCACACTGCTCTGCGATGCTACAAAGCTGAATCTGGGAGAAAGGGGAGAAGGAAAGAACCCTCTTTCAACACTATTCTGTCTGCTGCAACAAGTTTTTACTTTTCTTTTTAAACGGATCTCATTGCTCTTCCTCTAGCCCAGAATTTTAAATGCTTTCCTTGCTTTCACACTTCCTTGCCTGGTCACACTAGGCAAGTTGTTTAACCCTGGCGTGGAAAGCAGTGATGTTAGTAGTACACGCATCAGAGGATGGCTGTGAGGTTTGACTGGGAATAAAAATGCCTTCTAATTCCCCTGGGGTTGCAGGCCCCTCTGGGTGGCTGCTTGGGGCAGGGCTTCTCGGCAGATGCTCAGACTGGACTTGTAGGGATGGTCCGCTTTGCTTCCTTCAGGAGGCATCTTAGACAACCTTCCCACATCAGGAGAAATGTTGGGAGGTGTTGACGGGGATCTTGAGAAGCGGTAAGTGCTGGATGAGTTGAACCAGGACACCAAGGCTGGAATCCTACTTGGGGTTCTCATTAGTTCTACAACCTCAGGCAAATCTCTTAGCTCCTCTGAGCTCCGTTTCCTGCTAAGTGCAAGTAGGAAACCCGCTCTTCCCAGGAGGATCTTTGGATGTGAATAGATCATTTTCAGAAGGCAAAAGCTGAATGGCAAATAAATGTGTGAAAGACAACCAACCGCTTCATTAAGTAGAAAGTTGGTGTTTTGTTTTGTTTTGTTTTTGTTTTTGAGACAGGGTCTCTGTGTAGTTCGGGCTGGGCTTGAACTCACTTTGTAGCCCAGGCTAGCCTCAAACTTGCTGCAATCCTCCTGCCTCAGCCTTCCAAGTGCTGGGATTACAGGTGTGCAACACCACATCTAGCCTGAAGTAGAAAAATATACATTAAAACAACTGTGCATACTTCAGATTGGCAGAATTTAAATCACAATGATGGGAAGTAGCTGTTTACAGTCACTGCTGGGAGGTGTATCATTAACGTCATTCCTGTAGAGAGAAATGTGCTTGTGTTGAGTAAATTTAAAAATTGACAACCTAATAAGTGCACCCCTTCCTGGTACTCTAGAAATTTCTTTTTGTATATAAGCACAAGGAAACAGGTACATAGATATTTTACTGAAACTTACCATAATAAAAAAAATGTAAAACTCAAGGTATATGTCAAAAAAGATAAGTATAATATTCATAGAGCCGAACACTACTAACAGTTAAAAGGAATGAACAGGATAATATATATATATTTGTAAGATAACGCATTTTGACCTGCGTAGATTTTTTAAAAAACTAACATTGTACCAAAATTGACTACAAATGTACAAACAAAGTCATACTAGCTGTCTCTTTGGGAGAAGCAAATCACCGAGATTTGGAGATGAGAGTGAAGAGGATTCCAACTACATTGCAATGTTTTATTCCTTTGACTAGAAAGAGAAGCAAATGTGAGCAAACACACCATTCTTGATTCTGTACTTGGCTATTTTGATTTACTTAAAGATTATCGCTATTCTTGACTCATATTAGTGGTCTCTAATACTTCAAACAGATTTGTGAAGTTAAAGCGAATCTTGCAATTACTTAACTAATCTTTATAGCAACTTTTACAAAGCGAACTTAAACTCAATTTCGAAGGCATCGTGAAGCCCAATGTTTCAGGGAGGAGACACGGGACAAAAGGGGAGGGAAAGGTGGCAGCTCTGAGGGTATTGCGTGATGTCAACAAGGAAAAGATTTGGTGGGTAGGGGACTCACAGAGACACAGCTCAAAAGTTACACAATGTCAGTTTCATTACGAATAGGTTGTGGGGATCTAATACACAGTATGGTGACTAGAGTTGATAAAACTGTATTGTTTACTTGAAATTTGCTAAGAGTCCATCTAAAGTTCTCCAATAGTAATCACATGTGGTGACGAATATATTGATTGATTCGATTACGTTATTTCACCATGCATCTGTACATCAAATATCATACTGAACAACTTGAATATATACAATTTTTATTTATCTTACTTGCACAATAAAGCTGAGGAAAATAAAGATGGCTGGACAGACCCTCCCCTGTCCATCTCTTGCAGACTTCTGACTGCTCATTTTATTTCTTCCTAACATCTTTTCTCCCTGCTTTCTGTTTTAAGACCCACTTGGATGCTTATTTTAAGCTGACCTCGTCTGTATTAAAATACTGAAGTTGGGAGAAGTGGTTCAAAAATATCCATGGTGCCACACATGTCCACACAGTGAGATGTGCTGTCACCCACCAGCCTGCATGAGCTCAGACCTCTTATTTATCTTCTTAGCACGCTCTCAGTGCTCCCAAGCACGAAGGTTATTATCCATTCAACAGTCAGAATATCAGCGGCATGTGAACAGGGTAGCTCTGAAGTCTGACATTAAATATGAGAAAGATTGAGAACAAACACAAAAGAGAAACAGCCCTATCAGTTTGCTCATCACCTTTATTAGGCCATGTGTTTTTCCAAAGTGCATTTTCAGCCAAGGATATCCTGTATCCCCCGTCACTCTGCGAACGAATCAAGGAAATGGCATTCAAAAAGGAAGATATCTTGAGAAATCACAAGTCCTTGAACTTTTTACTTTCTGTTAGTGATAAGAAAGAGGGACCTGAGGCAGGGTGGGGTGGGAGGCAAATTGGAATTATAAACTGCTGTGGCAACCACAATAACAGTCTTCTAGACTTCACAGAAATCTTCAATGCAAAATAACCGGGACTGGCTGGTAATAGGTTCTGCATTAAGAATTCCTTCCTTGAGTTCCTCCTTAATCCAACCTTGAGGTGCACCGTGGTTTAACACAGCAGCTGTTCCCTTATTTGTCTAAGATGCATAGAAAAGATGAGTCTCTCGTGGAAAAACACTGCACTGTTTCACAATTGCCACGCCTGCAGTGCTGATGGTTTAGACTCTATTGACTGCATCTCTAGCACGCTAACTGTTGTCACGCTTGTTGCTCTGACGAATGAATCCTTGAAGATATGTGACTGTGTTATGGTATTACTTTACAATTTCTAGAATTTAACTTTAAAGTAAACCATTTCCCAAAGCAGGTTTTTCTAACAGTAACAAATTATTGATGTCACACTGCATAGCCAATCATGACAACCCGGAGCCATCAATACGAGATTAGTGAAACAGCGTAATTTAGATTTCTGGTCCCCATCTTCCTGTCATGAGGATCACTGAAAAGAGAAGTTTAAAAAAACTAAGAGGATGAGTGGCTCATTCTAAACTGCATCTTGGAAAGAAAATATTGCTGCTAACATGACAAAGAGTCTGCAGTTTAATACATGTTTTCATGACAAAGAGCTAAGATGGTTTGATGAGAAACATCTGAACCTTCATAACATAATCAAGTAAAAAATTTTAATAATAAGTTATTAAAATGAGCTAGAAAAAAAGGAACTAGAATTAGTAAACAATATGAGGAAATCTTTAATCTTACTGATAATTTTTAAAGTGCAAATTAAAATAACAAACTGATACCACTTTAACACCTTAGAATGTACAATTTAAATAATTTAAAAGAAAATTATTCCTTGTGCTTAAGTGGGTGCCACAAATGATAATTTCAATAGATCATTTGAATGAAATAACCTTTGGGACAGCAATTTGCAAAGAAATGTCTACAGCCTCAGAAATATTCATAACCTTACACCCTGTAATCAGTTTGCAAAAAACCTATACTCATGAAGATGTTTATCAAAATATGACTTATAGTAGTAAAAATTAGAAACTTATGAAGTTGAAGTGGGTAGGAAACAATTTGTATTTAAGTAATCTTTGGTACACTTATAAGTTGGGTGATAATTTAGCCATTCAAATGATATGAATAAAGCAATAGGCAATCAGATAATAAATTTCAATAAAATAATATGAAATAGAAAAATTTGACTCACAATTAGACACATAATATTGCAATAATGTAGATCAAATGAAACAAATTTAGGCTTTAAAAAAGCAATGGGAAAAAAAATCTGAAAAACTTCAAATCACGTGGAACTGAAAAGACAGAAAGTTGCCCTGCCACTCGTCAGGCTGGGATAATAGGTGGGACAAAGGCCAGCATGGACGCTCACATTTCTAAACAGAGACACTTCCCCAAGGTCCTGCTGCAGCCACCAAGTGTCACCATGGTACCGTTCTTCCAGGGACCATCACTGTCTTACTAAAATGTCTTGTTTCCTGAAATCGTACACTGCCAGAAAATTTAAGCTTTGAAATGATAGGAAAAAGAGTGTTTTGCTGTTCTGGCCATGAGGAGATCGGTCCCTTGGACACAGAGAGGCGGCCTGGGTTTCCAGCCCTCGTGCTTGGCGGCAGATCAGGGGTTCCTGGACCCAGCATTTGTCATCTGTCTTAACTCTGGGGTTTCCGAGGAAAAAGGCCCATGGTCTACTCTGCAGTCCACACCTCACATCGACTCTTTCTCAGCCCTGCTTTGCTCTACGCTATTGAAGCCCTGCTCAAGTCCTTTCACAAGTCTGTTCTTCCTTTCTCTGGGGACACAGCCCCTGGTCCTCTGGTTTGTGATCTCCTTCAACACAAAAAGTTAGCAGGGCATTCTATACTACAGCTTTGTCCTGCTAGAGCCCTTTGCTGGTTGGGCCAGGATACATTGGCATTGCTGAAATGACTGTCATCAGGGGAGAGAGCCATCTGTCTTTCCAAACACTTTTCAATGAAAAATGAGTTCTTTCAAGCGTTACCATTTTGACTGACGTTAATCATTGCGTATGCGTACCAGAATACCAACTGTGCAGGTGGTTAAATTATGGGAGGTTTAATTTTACTTCTTTGTGCTTTTTCTTTTCTTTCCAAAGTCATCCTAACAAAAATATATGACTTTTAAAATTAGAAATGTCAACAATTACCATTTGAAAATCTTTCTATAAATAATTATACTGCTGTAATCAAATGGTGCATTGCTCTGCATCACCTCTGTCAGGCAGACGTGGCTTCTGTCTTCCTCTCCCGGTTGAGCTCCAGGGAGCTGGGGCAGGGGATACTACGGTTCCCGTTGGGAAGCACAGTTTGCTGCAGGTCTTCACAAGAAAATGCTAGAAGCCTAAAGAATACTGATGCGCCATCTCCTCTTCACGCCTTCTTCCATGTTCTAATGATTTTGCTAAAAAATCCCCTGTATAATAACTAAGATCTAAGAGAGATTGTCCTAGTGCTTTCAACCCAAACCAGAAATGAATATTTCACTTTTACTGTCATGTTCACTTATGAGTTTGGCTTTATGTGAGTTCTTTTTATGGCATTACATTGTGCTTCTGCAGCTCATTTGACCAGCTCAGTTAAAATGAAATGCAATGAGGAGAGAGGGGACACAGAATTTTAAAAACTGCAGTAAAAATACACATAACATAAAAATTTCCAGCATAGCTACCTTCAAGCGTATAATTCGATGGCATCCATTACATTCACGATGTTGTGTAACCATCACCAGTACCTATTCCCAAAAACTTTTCATCACAGAAAGTCTGTGCCCATTAAGCAACAATTCCTCATTTTTCCTCCTCCTCTCTACCTAATCTCTAATTTACTTGCTATCTCTGCAAAGTCGCCTATTCTAAATATATTATATGAGAGGAATCACGTAATACTTGTCCTTTCATGTCTGGCTTATTTCACTTAGTGGATCATTTTCAAAGTCCACCCATTGCTATCTTTCAGGTGTTGACGGTCCGCTAAAGGCCCGTGTGTTAAAGGCTTGGTTCCCAGGTGGTCCTACTGGGAGGTGCTGTGGACCTTCTGGGAGATCCTTCAGTTGGCCAGGGCACAGCCCAGGAGGACTGTGGAAACTTGGCCACTTCCTGGTTCTCTTCTGTTTCCTGGCCGTGAGGCGAGCAGGATGCTCCACTTTCCACTCCCCATCATTTCTCTCCAGCATGGCCATCAAAAGCCCATGCCATGAGTCTACCTGACCTTGGACTGGAATCTCAAGCTGTGAGCCAAAATAAATATTTCCTTTTTCTAATTTAACTGTTTCAGCTATTTCAATATAGTGATGGAAAACTAATGCATCCATGTTCTAACACACATCAGAATTCACTGCAGTTTGTGGCTGAATAATATTTCTCTTTTTTTTTTCCTCTGAACAATATTTCATTGCATGTGTTTACCATGTTTTGATTGTTCTTTCCTCTGCTGAGGGCCACTTGGGTTGCTCCTACCTTCTCGTTATTGTGAATAGTGCTTTTAGGAACATTGGCAAACAAGTAAGTGTCTATGTGAGTGCTGTGTTGAAATGTTTTGACTGCAGACCTCGGAATATAACTATGGTTCTTACAGTAGCTCTGTGTTTAACTTATGGAGGAACTGCCAAACTGTTTTCCACAGTGACTGGACCATGTTGCACTCCAGCAGCAATATGTGAGTGTTCCAATTTTAAGACAGAGGTAAATTTGGGACCTGGTCTCTCATCTTAGATCTTCCAAAGATTTGTTTCACTATGATATTTAAGAATAACTCTGAATGAGATATTTCATTCTTTAGTGCATTGTTTTTTCCCATCCTTCCATTAAGCTGAAAATGAGACAGTTCCTGGGGAAAGATTAATGAATCACTCTCTTTGCTATCTCTGCTCGTACATTACTCTTTGTGTAATAACTCTGCTATTTCAATAGCTAGGATCTTTTGGCCAGATTTCAGGATGGGTCTTCTTTATGCACAATTCCAAATTCTATAAATAGGAATATAGTGAATTCCATCAGAATAAAAACCACCTAGAAATGGCTAAGGCTTTGTGCTAGATGTAATAGGATACAGTTAGGCTATTCTTTTGGAAAAGAAACTAAAAAATTTCTTTTTCCTGTTTAAATTCCAAGACACCATTTCTCCAGAGGAGATTTATGCTTTAAGGTTAGCTAATTTTGGTTCTAAATGTGAGAGGAGACCACACCCATTTTCCTAAAAAGCAGACTCGTCCTTCCAGATGGTAGCTCTGTAATTTATTCCTAATCATTCTTGTCATTTGGTGGTGGAGTGTAATGAGTGTTAAAATTAGTAAACTCAAATGTCATCCAATCTAACTGGCGTGGAGATGTCTGAGAGGCTTGTGCGCCTTCTGTGAGTCCTGAAGATACCTGCTCCTTTCCTTGATTACCACTCTGGTCGCCCCGGTGTTGTGTACTTCCAGGAGGGTCAGAGGTGACACTGTATTTTCATGCACTGTCCTCCTTGGAGCATTGTCACATTTCAAACATGAAATCACCGGGAAAACCATCACCCACATTGCCGCAAGCTACCATCCCAAGGTGTAGGGCTGGAAATCTCTCGCTCCCCCTCCTCCTGAGACCTATTTGTGTGTGTTCTTCTCCAGTCCTCATACGCTCTGGCTTCAGGTTAGGGCCAGTCAGTGGGGAACTCAGGGAGGATATCAAAGAGAAAAAAGCGAGGACAGAGACTTTTTCCTTTGGCTCCCTTCCTGAACATTTGTCTCAGGGTGTCGGAAATTTTTGTCAAAAAGATGGCTCCCTAGGATTCTCTTCCAGAACGTTCATTTGCTCTCTCCTCTTGCTGGCTTCTCTCGTCACGACCAGTGTCAGGCTCCTGCACCCCCCGTTGGGCTTCTCCTGAGGAGTTCCTTTGTCAACAAACTCTTCCTGAATTAGTTCCACTTGTCTGTCCATCTGTTTTCTGTTGGGACCCTGTGTGACACAGGCAAGGGGGGGTTTGGGGTGTTACTGGTGCTTTAAGTAAAGCTCTCACCCTGGTAAAACTTGCAATTTTCTGTCTTGGTATGTGACAGTTCTGGTTGACACAATTGCAATAAGTGTCACAAAATTCTCCAAACAGTTTTCACTGTAATTCAAAAACAAAGATTTGACAGTTAGCATCTGCAACCAGTGGGAATTGAAGGACAGTGGTTGTTAGAAGCATTGACTGTCATTGCTGAGGTGATAATGGGCCACTAAAGGAGGCACATGGGGGGGGCTGAGACAAAGGCCGGGCAGTGCTCTGAGCAATGGCCAGGTGGAGGCAGCAGAAAACGCTGCCTACTGTGAGTTACAGAGTGGACACTTTGCCTAAAGCCATTCAGATTCAAATTTATCTTGCAAAACTACCAAAACTGAGCTGTAATTTTTTTGGGTGCAAGCAGATGGTTAAACCGCAGTGAACCAAGAGCACAATTTCTACTTGTCAATTAAAAAAATTTCACATGACATGTTACCCCATGAATATGTACATTTTTATGTTTTTATATATCAGTTAAAATACAGTTAATTTTAAATTTCTTTTAAAAAGTTGCTTTGAAACAGTGTGGTTGTTTTTAAACCATAGCAAAAATATCTATTTTCATTTTAAATACCACAGAAATATCTATGATTCTATTCATTTCAAAATTATCATTTTAATCCTCATGATCTCTAACTAGCTCTCTTTCATGTCTACCTGTTCTTATGACATGTATTTTTGTTTTATTAATGCAAGAATCTTTCTTATCACTTTAAATATCTTCATTGTCTGTAGTATAATTTATATTTTGAATAAAATTTCCTTGAGTAAAAAAAAAACTGCAGCGAAATGAATGAGCATGTTTCCCAATGTTTTAAGTCAAGTGAGTCAGAGGCAGAGAGAGGACCTTGGCATTGGAAAAGGACTCAAGGGTGCTTTGGGTTACCATGAGCAGGTACCCATTGTGGATGGCTTTCCCAACACACACTGATTTTTCTGGTGGCTGTGTAGCCTAGAAGTCCAAGATCAAGGAGTCAGCAGGGTGATTTCCCCTGAGGCTTCCTCCTTGGGTGCTTTCTCACACGTCTGTGTCCTCATGTGGTCTCTCCTCCTTGCACACACAACTGGTGTTTGTGCGTGCAAATTTCGCCTTCCTATAAAGACATCAGTCATATGGATTGTGGGCCTCCCTAATGACTTGGTTGGATTTTTACCTCTTAAGGGCCCTTTGTCCAGCTGTCACAGTCTGGTACCAAGGATTAGGGCTTTGGCACAAAAGTGAGGAGGGCAGTCGGGCCTGGTGGTGCATGCCTGTAATCCCAGCGCTCGGGAAGCTGAGGTAGGAGGATTGTTGCGAGTTCATGACCAGCCAGGGCTACAAAGTGAGCTCAAGGCCAGCCTGAACTGTGTAGACAAGGGTTGGGGATTTAACTCAGTAGAGTAAGTGCCTGCCTGGCAAGTGTGAGGTCGCGAGTTCAATCCCCCATGCCACACACACACAAAAAAAAAGAGTGGGGAGGGCATGGTGCAGGCTGTGGCAGGTGCTGGGGCTCCTTTTCTCGATCTGGGAGGTAGTTCCTGAGGCATTTAACTTATAATTATTTATTGAACTGTGTGCTCCTGTTTTTCGTACTTTTAAGACTTTTATGTTTCACAACTTTACAAAATGTAAACAAACGGGCATGTTGTGATGATGGAAAAACCTAGTCTGAGTTCCCTTTTTTGGATCCCTTGTGTAGATTAACCACTTCCGTTTCTATAAGCATCAGAAATGGGGTGCCTGCTAGCATGAGGCCAATTCATCTTGCCAGCATTATTTCTCCTCTTCAAGAAAGTTAGAATATGTAATTTTTTGTGTGTTTAAACACTGAGTCTGATGGCTGTTTTTGACTCCGTCTGAACAGTGAACCTGTGCTAACAAGCTCCGATACCATCTCTACACAATCACTGCTCCTCCCAAGCCTGCAGCACCCGCCAGGCCGTCCCCCCTGAGAGCAAGGCTTTCAATTCGTCCTCCGAGCCAAGGTGACCTTGTGAAACGGATGGTTCTGGTCATGAAGC
>RJWT010047652.1:0-11273 GCA_004365215.1 Cuniculus paca | reverse complement strand
TGAGAAGTGACCTCCCTGGTATTTTAAAGTATTCATTTGCCTCAGAGCAGCAAGTGAAAAATGATCATAAAACGCAGAATGAATGACTGTGCTTGGACTTTGTCCTTTGAAAGAGGATTGAGATGTCTTACAGGAGCCCTTTCTTTAACTCTGCTTGTCAGATCTTTGGAACCCTCATCAAACTGCCCTAATTTGCCCCCAGTAGAGACAAGAACTAGAGAGTTTGGTTTACTTGACTTCTGCAAAAGCGCATCAACTGTGTAGAGACCTGGGTCTTCCACAACAGTGGCCCAGCTCTGCACACATGCAGTTTTGTCAAGGCTGAGCGTCTTAAGTACCAGGAGAAAGTGAACAGCTCTTTTCTTTTATTAGTATATGTTTGCTGTACAGTGTTTACATTCCTTGTGGGGAATTGGTGGATGTGCATGATATATCTTCCCTTTTCATCCCTTTAAGTAAAAATAACCCATAAAAATTTAAAATATTTGCTCCTGTCTTTCACCTGATAAAATATCAAGGCTATGGTTTTGTGGTTTGAGTAAACATTTCAAAAGCCTTCAAAAAAAAAAGAAAGAAAGAAAGAAAGAAAAAGAAAAAGAAACTGAAAACAACTGGCTCTCGTCTAGCTGGTGGCTTCTGATGAGGCGATGACTCCTCATGGTTTTGTTTCTCCTCTCTTTCTAGACCCCACAGGAGTCATGTTCCATCAGCCTTTAATGTGAGCTTGATTCTATTAAGAGTTGAGTTCATGTCAGTGCAGAAAAGAATGGTGGGATTGGCAGTTTTATTCCTTTCCTATATGCAAACTTGAGATCATAATGCTAATTAGAAGTCTTCAAGATTCTGGTCTTTTCTGCCTTGAATTAGGATGTATTTTAGGATTAAGGGGAGGTCTGTGTGTGCCTCTGACTACATCACCGACACTACTTATTTGTCTTAGGTCTGGAAGGCTTTCAGTGAGAATCACCTATCAGGTATCCCTCATTTAGAGCAGCTGTTATTCCTTCTGATTCCAGCTCTTCACAGTTGAGCTCATCAAACTACAAACTTTGCTTATTACAAATTATAATTATCTTTCAGGTTATAGTGGCTACAAGCCTTCCTGCCAAGATGTATCCACATGCTCCACACATATGCTTGTATGGTGGATGGAGTGACTTGGGGAGTTTTGTAGCATCTCTAAGGCTTTCCTGCTTTCAGGGATGGTTTAGAATCAGTGTAGTTTAAATAAACATTTGACTTTTCTAGGGAAAGCATTTAGTGCTAAGATCCAGTAGGTGACAAACTCAATCTTTTTGTGGCAGAGGCTAATAATGACTAGCTCCAATAAACAGGTAAGTAAAATTATCTTCTAGAGTCTCATTCATTACCTTTATCAAACAAAATGTATTTTGTTCTTAAATTTTTTTCCCTTGTAACATGTTTGAAAGAGTAATAATAGCTTTAGGTTCAGATGTTTTTGAAAATAGAATCCTAGAAATACTGTATATAAGGTAATGAGATATATATATATACATATATATTTTTTTCTCTCTCCCTTACTGGGCATTTGTTTTATCTGGAGCATGCCCTTAAGTTAATTATCCTGTAATTTAAGGGCAAGGAATTATACTTAAAAGCATCTTGGAGATGCCAGTTGGTGGTATGTGATAAACCAATTAAAATTTTTGAGCTGAGTGTGATGGCACATGCATGTAATCCTAGCATTTGGGAGGCTGAGGCAGCAGGATCATAAATTTGAAATCAACCTGAAATATAGCGAAACTATAGAGTGAAACCTGTCTTTAAAAAAATGGGGGGAAGATTTAGGTCATCCTTTGTTCTAGCAATTTCTTGCCATGTTCTAACCTATGGGTGCACTGAAAGAGTCCACTGTTTTAAGTCATTGCTTTCTTCAGAGATGGTAGTCGATCTTGTGCTCTCTCTTTCCACATGCACACACACACACACACACACACACACACACATGTGCACACACAGGTACATATATGTACCTGCATACATGCCTACCTACATGCATTTTCATTCTGTTCTTTAATTATTCTGGTAATTAAGATGGCTAATGTATTTTTTCTTCATCAGTCTTCCAACTACTTTGGAAGCAAAAAGATGGATATTTTTGCAGTAGTTCTTGGAATTCTGTTTAGTGATATTTCCGATTTTCCTTTTTTAAATTTTATTTTAAAGAGAATACAGCAAAACAAAACAAAACAGAACAGAAAAAAGCAAATCAGAACAGAACAATGCAAGCAACACAGGACTTCAAAACATGACAACAGGAAATCAACAATGGCTGATATAGTGTCTCTTGCTTTCTTTAAAATAGCTGTCCATACCTTCACACATATTGAAATCGAATCATAGAAAACAGACTAAAACCTATTAAAAGAATGAAAGCATTACAGAACTTCAAAAAAAGATAATAGGAAATGAACAGTGGTTACTATGCTGTCTCATTTTCTTCAAAACAGTCACCCTTACTGTCACAAATAATAAAATCCAGTAAAACACAACAGAATAAAACCAATCAAAACAAAAGAATAAAAGCATTATAGGACTTAAAAACAAGATGATAGGAAATCAGCAATGGCTATCATAATGTCTCGTTTTCTTCAAAATAGCTGTTCATACCATCACAGATTATAAAATCAAAACAAAACGGAATAAAACCAATTAAACAAAAGAATGAAAGTGTTATAGGACTTCAAAACAAGATTATAGGAAACCCACAATGGTTACCATAATACATCTTGTTATCTTCAAAATAGCTGTCCGTACCATCAGACACAGTAAAATCTGACAGAACAAGACAGAACAAAACCAAACCTAACAAAATTACAAAACTGATACAAGAGTTCAAGACAAGACAATAAGAAATTAACAGTGGTTACCATCATCCCCTCCTAGGCGTTTTCTCCCCTATCACTTTCCTAATATCTGTTGTGCTTTTTGGATCCCACAAACTCCTGCTTTTTATGCTAGGGTTCACCTGTATGAGTTCAAACTGTTTTGCCCATGAACATGATCTCCAGTTGCATCCATTTGTCTACAAGAGCTTTAGGATTATCCTACTTTATTGCTGGGTAGCTTTCCATTGTATAAAAATACCGTATCTTACCCATTCTGCAGTCGATGGGCAAGTTACCCTTGATTTTTTCTGGTCTCTTGTCATGTGGAACAATTGTTTTTTCTCCTTTGATTTTCAGTCTATGATTTCCTTTCGAGTTAAATGTGTTTCTTGTACACAGCATATTGATGGATCTTGTTTCTTGATCCACTCTCCCTGTGTTTCTTTTTATTGGTGAATTGAGACCATCTACATTAATGGTCACAACTGGTGTACATTGGATCATCTCTGCCATGCTACCCTCCTCTGTGTTGAGAAGTCTGCCATGATTCTGATTGATTTTCCTTTGTAGGTGATCTGTTTCTTTTCTCTAACAGCTTTTAATATTCTATTCTTGTTGAATTTCTAGGATCTTGATTATTATACATCTGGGGCAGATTTATTCTGGTTATGGCTAGTTGGAGTTCTGTATGCCTCATTTATCTTGTTTGGCGATCCTCCTTTGCTGCTGTTCCTGGAACCATGGTCATCTTTATCTCTCTCTAGAATGTTCTTTAGCACTCTCTGTAGGGTTGGTTTGGTGGTTATGAACTCCTTCAGTTGTTCTTTATCATGGAAGTATGTTATTTTTCCATTAATTTTGAAAGATAGTTTTGCAGGGCACATCAATCTGGGTTACAAGTTATTTTCTTTCAGGATTTGAAACACTTCACTCCAAGCTCTTCTTGACTTGATGGTTTGTGTTGAGAAGTCTGCTGTGATTCTGACTGGTTTTCCTTTATAGGTGATCAGTTTCTTTTCTCTAACAGCTTTTAATATTCTGTTCTTGTGTTGAATTTCTGGGCTCTTGATTATTATCTGTCTGAGTGTAGATTTATTCTGGTTATGGCTAGTTGGAGTGTTGTATGCCTCACTTATCTGCATACCAGATCCTTTCCCCATGTTTGGCAAGTTTTCTGCTACTACTTCTGTAAATAGTCTTTTTATTTCATTTGTGTTGACCCCTGCTTCTTCGCTGATACTGATCACTCTTAAGTTATTTTTCTTTGCATCGTCTTGCAGCCATTGAATTGTTATTCCCTGGTTGTTTTTTATTTTTAAGAGATCTTTCCTTTCACAATCACTAGCTGCGATCCTGTTTTCAAGGTCTGAAAGTCTTGGCTCTTTACAGCGGTTTTGCCAGCTTTTGATCAACTTTTTGATTTCCTGAATATCTCTTTGAGTCTGTTTCATGCATTTTAATTCCTTCTTATATTGTTCATTCAAGGTTTCCATCATTTTCCTATGCTCCTTTTTTTTTTTTTTTACGAGCAGGATGTATTTATTGAGAAAGAGAAAGCTTCTGTCTGAGAGAGAGAGAGACAGAAGAGGTCCTGAGTGGGTTGCCAAAGATTTTGGCCTTTTGAGAGACTTTTATAGAGTGAATTCATGAGATTAGGTGGGTCCAAGAAGGGGAAAACCTGGGAACTCCCAAGGCAGAGGGGCATGAGGTAGGACAGAGCTATGGTCAACCAATAAGATTGCTCCTCTTTTTTTTTTTTAAATCTGTGTCTTTAGATATGCTCAGCAATTCTTTCATTATGGTTTTGATTTCTTCTTTTACCTGAGACATTATTTCTGATCTGATCACTTTTACAGTCTCATGAAGTTGTTTCTTTACTTCAGTTGCTATCCTCTTGGAGATTTCAGGTGTGTGACTTCCATTTTCTTCCATGACTGTATCTTCCAGACTTATTCTGTGTGGGCTGGAGGTCTGAGGTTGCCTTTTGCTCCTTCATCTGGACATTCACCTGGGTTCCTCCCAACAAGCCAGTTGTGGGCTCCCAGGCACTTCCCACGTTGGCTGCCCCTCTGGAATGTAGGAGAATGGGACAGGCACCTGGGCTGCTCTGACGCCAGGTTTACAGTGAGGTAGTAGGGCGTGGGGCATGCTTCTCCAGACCTGTGCAGCTACACAGGGGCTTTCCCAATGGCTAGGGGTGTGTGGTGGTGGGGCTGCTTCTTCTCTTAGCCTGCGTGTCTACACCGGGACTCATGCAATGGTGACAGGCACATGGTTTATCTGATTCTCCTGGTGGGTAATGGCTACCCAAAGGAAGTGAGGGTCTCCAGTGGTGACCTGTGGGTGTACAGGGCTGCATGTCCCTGCTGGTGCTGGCTGCCTGCTGGAAGCCAGTCTTCTGGTGGTGGCAGCCAGCAGGCGGGGGCAGCTGACGTTCCTTTTTGTACACATGTGGAGATGGCTATTTAGTGAAAGTGATCCTTAATGGACTGACCCGCTAATATCTGTGAGTATGATGAAATCAGGCGAGCAAAAAATAAAAGATACCCCCCAAAAACCCCATTGACATAAGAGGCTTAGTTTGTTTAAATATTGATTTGAAGAAAGGCTAGGGATATAGTTCAGCAACACAGGACCTGTCTGGAAAGCACAAGATGTTGAGTTCAATTTTTGTTGCCAAAAAAAACCCAAAAAACAAAAAAAAGTAGTTACTATTGATGTGAAGGGCTTCCCAGTCTTAGTTTGATTCTTTGGACCCGGCCTATTTCCGATGTTGCCTCCAGGCAGACTGTGACCCAGCTGCTAGAGACAATTCCTATTTCCAAATCTGCTTTTAAAAAAATCTGATTTTGAGGTAGGGTGATGTCTTGGTTACTTTTCTCTCATTGCTGAGACAAAATACCTGACACCCAAAATCAGGGAAGGGAAGGTTTATTTCTTACAGTTCTTGGAGATTTCAGTCCATACTTATCTGGTCTAAGGCAGGGTGGCGTGGCTGAGGGGCAGCCTGGCTCCAAGCAGCAAGAGCAAACAGGGCAAAAGAGAAGCAAAACACGCCTCCTTTCCCACCTTACATTGCATGCAGGCTCCACCCCTGGGCGGGTGCAGCACTCACACCACCAATCCCAGTGCTAGACAACAAACCAACACAAATGCCAGATTCAGCTGCTTCCATGACTGCACGAGGCTTGGGGGGCCACCTAGACACAAACCGTAACAGGTGAATACTTTTCAATGGAGATGTGGTTGCTTAACCATTTACTCATTTTTCCTCCTTTGCTCTTTTTTACCTGTCTTTATTTAGCTTTCATTACTTGTATTATTCTCTGAACAAGCTTTTATATATTCTTTTCAATGTAAACAGAAGTTTTTAAGTGTTTTTTTTTTTCTCACAGTGTTCTATAGTCGTTACTGTTTCCAGTTCAGATAAGCCAACAACAAGAGGAAGCATGGAAAGTTTTCATCACTGCTCTCTAAATCAAGTACCAGGGCAGTAGCGGGCTGAGAAGAACTCTCATCTCATTTCTCCCAGGCATTTCCCATACCTAGGAAGGATATCAGTTTCCCAGGAATGATTTATCTGAGGGATTTTGTCTGCTGATTTGTTGCATCTGAATGTTGGGTTTTTTTACACTCAGATTTAATTGCAGCCCAAGACAACTATATATTGTATTGTTCTCAGGCTACTAAGTGTCTTAAAGTTCCGGTTTGACTTTCAGAATTATGTGAGTAGGCATTTTCTTGTTCAGGTCTTAAATTGAAGACTTAGTAATGGGCAGTTAATGGCCAAGATGATGGAGTGACTGATATATCAGGAGATAGCTGGAGCATAAATAGGTAATGAGGCTGCCTGACTTCCTGAATGGAGATGAGAGAATGGGAGCTGATGCCAATGTCGGCATAGTTTCGCTGCCTCTGCCTCTGCCTCGTTGGAGCAAGGGCCCCTGGAGAGAAGGGACCTCGGCAGCTAGGGAATCACGGGCTCTAGGGCCTTCAGTGCCCTCAGAAGTGAAATTTGGCAAGGTGGATTCAGAGAATGGTGCTCAAGAGCTTACCTTGTCTGGGGAAGGCCAAGTTTTTGTAGTATGTATGGTTTCACCTAGTGGTTCCTGGGATCCTGAGATTTGTATGACATCATCTGTGTTTTGGGGTAATGTATCCCAAAACAATAGATTATGTTTACATCAAAGGTAAAAATTTTCACATTAAATAAAGTCAATAACAAGAATTGAAACTTGATTTAGAAAACAAGTTGTACTAGATGGGAATTCTATCGGAATTGGCCACACTTTAGACTCATGTAGGTAGCTCTTAAAGAAATAATATCATGAGAATTCCAATATATGGCTGTCCTTCCCTTTTAAAAAAGTACCTTGAGAGTCAGTCTGTGGAAAATAATAACAGTATACTAAAATGCTTGTGGAGACAATTCTGGAAACCTGTTGTCCTCATTTATCTGGGAAAGCCACTGAACCACTGTTGAATTCAGTTTTGCTTCTTTTTGGCTTTCTCTACCCACCCCCCCACAAAAAAATCTTTAAAACTTCTTTTATTTTTGACCATGCATGTTGTGCATACCTGTAATCTCAATACTTCAGAAGGCTGAGGCAAGAGGAACACAAGTTCAAAGCCAGCACCGGCAACTTACTTAGACACTGTTTTAATTTAAAAAGCATAAAGATCTGGGAATATAGTTTTGTAGAAATGTCTTGGTTTCATTTTCCAGTAGAAAAAACAAAAGAACACTTATTTTGGTTGAACTCAACAACAAAGTTTAGGCAATAAATTATCAAAAGAGCATAGATTTTACTTGCAAGAAATATGTAGAAATGAAGTGAGTCATCAGTTTTAATAGTTTCAAACACATTATGTCATGAATGGTAAAGGAAAGGGGTGGGCACTGCTGATTGAAAGTCTTGGTGTCACAAGCCCTTTGTTTGCATGTCTTGAGTTGTTTTAGGGTGAAAAGTCCATTTCTTAGGTTGATTTGGAATGGGCATTTTCATTATATGGCTACACCTTACAATCCGTCTGCATGGCTCTTTAAAGACATCGATGCCTGGGGCCCACTCCAGACTAAGTGAACTATAATGTCTGAATTTGGAGCTTGAGCACTGGGATTTTTAAAAAAGGTTTCCAACAAATCTAACATGAAGGCAGAATGGAGAGCCACTGGTATAGAAGGTCTTCCCTGTCTGTCATTCCAGTGTGATCTTCCACAACAGGTGCTTTGCATTTTCTGCCTCAGGAATCTATTATTTCTTGTAATTCTCTGATTGTGCTAACCTGTTTCTCTTTTTTGTGCCTTTCCTGATCCTTTTGTCCGAGTAGTTCTCCCTGCATCGTTAGTCTGAGGAGCACCAACTCATTCCTGGGTAACTTTGCAGTCAGAGGGCTCCTGCTTACCTTGCACGTGTACCTGACTTTAGACTTAAGTGTATTTTGGAATGATTTGCTTAGTAGCTTCCTTTTTGGCTATGGCTTCCTGGGTTCAGAGACCATGTCTGAAGCCATGTTTTTAATCACCTGAGTCTACTATGGTCACAAAGTTTAATGGATTTTAATTTACTTTTTACAACAGATCTACAAAGTATATTATTGTATTGTTATTCTATAAAGTATATTATTATTTTTCTCTTTCAGCAATGAGAATTTTCTGGTCAGGGACATCAACTTGCCCCAGTTTATTCTTCTTGTAAGCAGAAGACCCAGAACTCAAACTCAGCTTAGCTCTTTAAAGTTCATTCTTAAAAATCTGCTTTTGTTTTGATTTATTTCATTTGATTTCAAATGCCTTGCAGCCAAGCACTGTTCTTTTTATTTGAATTTTGTAGTAATATGTAAATAGTTGGATGTAGAGAATAGTTAAAGATAATTATAAAGTAGATACAGTAAGATAAAGCTCCTGAAAACCAGGAGAGACTAAATTGATCAGACCAAAAAGGGACAGTGATTTAACAGAGTGATAGGTTTAGAAATACAGATAAGGACAACTTACATTCTCATGTGCATTGTGCTACTAATTCATGCATTACGTAGACCTATTGGGAATAACTGTCTTTTAACAAATGCCACTGTAAAATAGTTCTTCATGAGGTTAGTCTTATATCTTAGCTGACTAGCCCACAAGAAAACTATCTTGCTGATATGGTTAACAACAGATTCTAGAATGAGGAAGAGTAATTTTAGCAAATCTGAGTGTTAACCTCCTTTAGGTCTTTTACTAGAAGTTCACTTAAAGTGAGAGGGTAATGAGAGTCATGCTATGAAGATTTTCTTTTTTATCATGTAGAAAAGAA
The DNA here is from genome assembly GCA_004365215.1 of Cuniculus paca. Lineage (NCBI taxonomy): Eukaryota > Metazoa > Chordata > Mammalia > Rodentia > Cuniculidae > Cuniculus > Cuniculus paca. The sequence goes on along the minus strand of RJWT010047652.1, from coordinate 2,125 downwards.
GATTAATGCATACATGTGATGCTTGCTCTTGATATTTTTTAAATTAAACTTAAGATATTAGACTTTCAGAAATTACATTTGTATTTTGTTCAAAACTAAGTTGAAGCAATCAAATGGCAAAAGTATATAGGAAACAATATAAGTAAAGAGTGATACATGTGTTAAACACTTTTTAAAAATAATGGTAATTACTTTAGTAGTATCATTTGGCTATTCCTACTCCGTTATTGTGGTTAATTCATTTTTCAGATTGGACTTAGTTAAGAATCCAAACTACCTTGTCTGTCGTCTTATGTCAGAGTTCTGATTTGATCTGATTGGTTTAGTGGCACCTTTACTTTAAAAAAAGAGTTCCAATAAGGAACTCTTGAAGAGTTGGGTTGTGTTTGCTGCCTGGGGTGCATAGGTGACCCTGGCCAGTGCTAGATGAGAAAAAGGACAGGTTTCCAGGAGATGGCATGCACATGGAGTGTTGTGGTTTCTGTCTGGGTGTTCCCCCAAAGCATGATGCAGTCATGGAGGCAGCTGAGTCCAGCGTTTGTGATTGGTTCATTGTCTAGCACTGGAATTGGTGGTGAGAGTGCTGCACTCACCCAGGGGTGGGTAGTTGGTATACTATATAAGGGAGGAAAGGAGGAGTGCTTTTCTTCTTTTTTTTGCCCTTTGCTCTTGTCACTTATGGCTGCTGTGAGCGGCTGCCCCTTAGCCACACCAACCTGCCTTGGAGCCAGCTGATTATGGACTGAAACCTCCAAAAACTGTAAGCTAAATAAACCCTTCCTTCCTTCATTTTGGGCATCAAGTATTTTGTCTCAGCAACGAGAGAAAAGTAACCAGGACATGGAGTGTGGAATCAAAGTAACCTCAATGAAGTCTCTGCTGTGCTGTGTATATTACACAGGTCCCAACCTGGGGATTGTGTCAGGTTCTTCTGGTCCTACAGTCCTAGGATTCATTTTTGAAATTAGAAATTAAAATCAGTCTTATGTAATTAAATTGATTCATTAAAATTTCTTGGCATCTAGATTGTTATTGTATATTTTTGCATTTTTTCCCCTGCATCTTTTGTTTCATGGCTTACATAAATATCAGCTGTATTTTATTTTATTTTATTTTTTTTGCAGCACTGGGGATTGAACTCACGACCTTGCGCTTGCCAGGCAGGCGTTTAGGCCACTGAGCTAAATTCTTGGCCCTTCAGCTGTATTTTATTATACTTGATAGTTTTTTCCTTTAAAAATGGTTCCCTGTATATGTTTTAAACTATACTCAGTTTCTAATGTTGTAATCAAATTCGGCTTAGGATATGTGCTGTGTGTCAGATGTAGTAACATATATTGACTTTTCTGATGAAAATGGAGTTCTAAAGATTATTTTTCATGTTTTGATTTTCCTTTCATATCCTCTGGAAATGCCATTTAGAGCATTTTCATGGTACTAAAGATGTTCCTATCATAAGAATTACTCACTAGGACTCAGTGAAACCTGCACGCACCAAGCTGCAGGGTGAAAGCAAGTCATTGAGGTGTGGTGGAATGGCTTGTGTGTTGGTGGGACAGATGTCTGTGCTACCACGGTGCAGTGACCTTGGGAATGACTTTTGTCTATGCTTGCCTCAGCTTTTCTGTTTGTAAAACAGGATGTCACAGATGAGCTGTAGTGGTTCTCTTGGTATTTATTATTCTGTGGTACTGAAAAGTTCATTTCATACAGTGATGGCGAACCTTCTAGAGTCAGGTGCCCAAACCGCAACCTAGAACCCACTTACTTATTGCAAAATGCCAACAGTGCAGTTAAACCTGAATACTAAGTTTTTGATTAGAAAAAACAACTCATACATTAACATCTTTTGTCTTAAAAAGAAAAACAAATAACAGTGCATGCCATAGGTTTGCCACCACTGGTTTCATTATTTTATTTATTTATTTATTTTTTGTGGCACCAGGGATCGAACTCAGAACCTTGTGCTTGCCAGGCAGGCGCTTAGGCTACTGAGCTAGATTCCCAGCCCTTTGGTTTAATAATTTTAAAAAATCACAAATCATTCTTTTTTTTAAAATTTATTTAAGAGAGAAAAAAAAGACCCAGAAAAACAAAAAACAAAAGTGACAAAAACAAAAACAAC
>RJWT010047651.1:0-11267 GCA_004365215.1 Cuniculus paca | reverse complement strand
TAGATTTTACTGTGTCAAATGGTATGGGCAGCTATTTTAAACATAATGGGCTGTTTTACAGTAATCATGACTGGTTTCCTATTATCTCATCCTGTAGTACTTTCATTCTTGTTTAATAGGTTTTACTCTGTTCTGTTTTGTTTGTTTTTATTATGTGTGATGGTATGAACAGCTATTTTGAAGAAAAAGAGACATTATAGTAACCATTGTCCATTTCCTGTTATCTGGTTTTGAAGTCCTGTAATGCTTTCATTTTCTTGTTTTGATTGGTTTTAATCTGTTTTCTTATTATTTGATTTCACTGTGTATGAGGGTATGGAAAGCTATTTTGAAGAGAACAAGAGACACTAGGGAAGCCATTATTGACTTCCTATTGTGTTGTTTTGAAGTCCCATAATGCTCTCATTCTATTGTTTTGATTGGTTTTATACTATTTTCTTTTGTGGGGTGGTATTGTGTGTGAAAGTATGGACAACTATCACAAAGAAAAAGAGACATTATGCTAGCCACTGTTGATTTCCTGTTGTCTTGTGAGGTCGTGTGTTACTTGCACTGTTCTGTTCTGATTTGCTTTGTTCTGTTTTGCTGTTTTGTATTGTTTTTTTCTCTTTTAAAAAAAGGTAAATGTAACATTCCATTTCCCTTCAAATATAAAATGTCTCATTCTATATTGCTTTGATGGCACTTCTTACCTTTTGACCTTCTAAAAAAACAACCCCATCTCAATTTCAAATCATAGACATAGATTATGTTGTGTTTCAGATTGTTTGTACCTCCCGAGTTCAACTTCTTTGTTTTGTTTTTGTTCTGGGGGCATCAGACTCAGGGTCTCGGCTGTACCAGGCATATTTTCTACCACTGTTTTGTATCCCCAACTGAGGTGGAACTTTTTGAACTACTTTTGCTATTCTAACATAACACAGCAGAAAGATTCTCCATGACTCATGATGAAACCACAGGATTTAGAACCATGATAAAATTATTTATTGATCCTTTGATATCCCTTCATGAGGTTTGATCATACAAAACACTAATTCCTAGACGTTTTAATCAAAGAAATGATATTCACACTTCTGGGAAATGCAGGAATGACATCATCATACATCTCTACTGATTTGTTACCCATTTTTCTTCCTAAGCAGGATACTTTCACTTTCTCTTCTGGGATAGGTAAAAGATTAGGTCAGCTTTGGACATCTCAGGTTGTTATTTGACTTTTCCGAGTCTCAGCAAAGTTCTCTGTATAGTTTACAAGGCTAGTTGCCTCTTCCAAATGGAAGGGACATTTTTATCCATCCGTATCTCTGCATTATAATGTTTCTTCTACCTCTATTCTTCTCTAAGAAGCATGGATTTGCTCCTTTAAGGATCAACAGTCTTCTGAAGAGTGGGGATCAAAAGCAAAATTTTTAATTGAGCTATTTCCGCCTGAGTTCCATTTAAAAGAAGTATGGAGAAATCATTCTTAGTTCAATTGCTTCATCTTATTGACACAGGGAGCTAGGGTACTAGTATTGTCTGCTTGTAATGATTAGTATAAAATTGTAAATTTTGCTTTTATTTTTGCCATAGAATATTCTAATCATAAGAGATGTGAAATCTTTCTTCCTCAGCCCTTTTGAAAAGCTGAGATCTAAATAATTCTAAATTAAAGTTTAGAAATTGTTTTCTGGATGCTAAGGAGCATGCTTATGTTTGCCCCTAGGAAATTTCTGTTTATAAAATTACACTGTGTGTCACTGTCTCAAAATGTTAGCGATTTAAATTCCCAAAACCTAAATGATAGTTTAGTAAGTTTAATCTTTCACAAAAGCATTGTTTTCCAGCTATAGAAAACGGCTAGAATACAATGAAAAAAGTAAAATTCCAGTGTAAAAATAGCAGATCTGGGTTACTACTTAGAAGCATGGTAATTTATAACACATTTATCTATACTTTTCCGGATGTGCTTCTTCCTAATGAGAAGTTGTGGTAACCAGGGTCCCAAGTCTAGCAAAGGTTAAACTGTTTATCTTCATTATCACAAGTGCTGGGGAACTTAATTGCCCTCGAGACACATGCTGAATGGTTCCTGTCATCAATAATTGAGTGTGCTTACTTCCCACCAAGGTAAAATCCTCAGGAGATTTTTAAAGATATTTCTATGAATTTACATTCTATTTTCAGATGGTTGATTAAGCATAGGACCGTTAGTCTTCTCTGAAAAAAGTAACAACATTTCTGCGAAGTGTTTAGTGTGTCCAATCCAAAATAGAAAAATTCATTTTGTTTTAAATTGAGGAGTGAATTATGCAATGATGCTACACAATCATCAGGCAATTTCATTATTTCTATCTTTGTAGTGATCATGACTTGTCTCTCTTTTGAATGATGAAGATGATGCTAGTAAAATCTGATCAGTCCTGAATACAGTAAAAGGGTATTTTCTATGTAGTGATAATGAGTTCATGGAGATCCACTCTTCCTCACTGGCCTATTTCTTTCTGTGCACAGATGAGCCTGTGTTAGATTTGTAGCTCTGAGGTAGGTATGATCTGAGATGGGGACTGCTGCTAAGATGAGATCTATCCTGGTAGCAAGTGTCACAGACAGATGTCTGCCATTGTTAAAACTCAGCCAGGAATTCTGTAAAACTCAGTCAGGAGTTCTGATATTCATAACTCTTCTCAGCTGGGCCAAGGAGATGGGTTGACTGGCACTGTCTGTGAGTATATACATCTTGAGATGTTTGTTATAGCTGGTGATTCCAAACTGAAGGAAAGTTGTTACTAATAAATGCTACATCAAAATCTTCAACAAGTAGTGATATCTTTTTATATGCTAATAACTCAAGGCATTTCTTGCTGTGTAAATGTTATAGCCTCCTCAAACATTCATCTGTAAGATTTACACTGATCAGTCAGATGGGAAATATGGGCTTTTATGCAAAACACATTGTGTCTGTGCAGAAGGACCTGTACTGGGATGGCCACTCCTCCCAGGTGAATTTTACAGGCATATCATCACATGTCCTGGATTCCTGTTAATGAAGTCCTGTTTAAAGAAGTAATGCTAGGGCCGGGGATCTAGCTCAGCGGCCTAAGCGCCTGCCTGGCAAGCACAAGGTTGTGAGTTCAATCCCTGGTGCCACAAAAAAAAAAAAAAAAAAAAAAAAGTAATGCTCTTTTGGTGATATGGAAAGAAGGTAAAGTAAGTTATTCTGTTCATTTTCACCCTTTAAGAAATAGGTATTTGTTTTCTCAATACAGTAATAGAACAAGAATCCTGGCAAAATATTCTGTAGCTATGTACTCATATGTTCAACAAAGTTGAAAATTCAAACAAGTTTCTGTAATACATACCTATGAAATCCTCTAGTTAATGCACAAATATCTGCTGTATGTGTGCACTTGCATATGTACATAAACATCTACTTGCCAATAAAAAATACATTGTCCCAAAGATTAAAGTTTTTTAAAAAGGATCGCTTTCTCAGAAGAACAACAGGACAGTTATCATCAGCATAATTAGGAAGGAATTCTTTTCAAGGATGTGCATAAAAAAAGATTTTGCATGATGTGATAAATGACAGGCAGACAAAATCTTCCCATAGATGGTAGCCAATGAATGAAATGGGTGTGATTTAATGGAAGAGAATCAAGTAGTGAGTAGTGAAGATGTTTTTATGTTGAAGAAGACTTAACTGTATATGGGGCTAATTAGAGATAGGGCCTTTATGGAAGAATTTAATGTGAAAACCAGGGAGGCCACTGGGATTACATGTAAACGCATGTACTTGAGAAGTAGTACAGACTGTAGTGGACATGTTACTGATGCACAGAATCACAGAGCCAGTATTATCAAGCTCTCTGATTTTTAAAGGAAAAAAGTACTCTCACCTCAAACTTATTCTTTTTTCAAAAGAATTATTTACTCAAAGTGTTATAAAACATTGTGTGGTCTAGGCAAAACATATGGGATCTTTTCCATGTAGGCTTTAGAATGTGACCTCTTTTCTAGGGCTGTTAACAATTTGTTATTATAATATTGTAATATTTTAAAGTATAATAATATATTTCTACTACTATTATAGTAGAAAAATTAAAAGATTGAAAAACAAAAGTAAAAGATCATTTGTCCATATAATCATCTAGTCTTTAATGCGAGATATCTGATGGGACTGGTTCTAGAATGCTCAGCAGATACCAACATACATAAATACCCAAATTGCTTAGAAAAAATGGTACAAGATTTGCATATAACATATGCACACCACCACATATGTTTTAAATCATTTCTAGATTACTTATAATACCTAATAGAAAGCAAGCACTATGTAAATAATTGCCATCTGTATTTTTAGGGACTAATGACAGGAAAAAAGTCTGTACATGTTTAGTACAGACTAATTATTTTCTCTAATATTTTTTATTCGTGGTTGATCAAATTTGTGGTTCTAGAAGTCACAGATATGGAGTCTAGTATACAAGCATATTTGCTTGGATATACTCCATTGTTACTGTACTCAAGAGGAATTGTGCCTTAAAAATACACAAGATATAACTACCAGGACTTGACATGCATATTGAAGGAAGCCAGAATAGCTACTACTAAAAATGAATTTCATGACTATTGCATTTACAAGTGTGGTGCCATGATGACAACCATCAGAATAAATCATATCACTAGTCAACTAATGTATTCAGAAAGAAAACTGGTAGAGAGTTGAAGTCAGCTAGGCTAAAATCAGATGCTTATACCACCTCCATTGGTAGGATATGAAGCTTTAATGGCAGTCCATAAGAAATTTTGTAAATAACCATTTCAGCATTATCCTGTATGATGTATGTGAACTGAATTCATCATGATTTTCAAGGTCATATTAGTAGTTAAAAATCCATTTGCATATGCCTTTAAAAAATGTAAGAATTGGCTGGGGATTTAGCTCAGTGGCATAAACGCATGGCAGGCGAATGCGAGGTTGTGAGTGCGATCTCCGATACCAAAAAGAAAAAAAAAATTATAAGAACTTTCTAGCGCTAGTTTTAAATAGCATCTTTGTTGCTGTTCAGAATTCTTAAAACTTTAAAATTGAAATGCCAACTCCTTTGTTAGAGAATATGTTCATATTGGCAATGACCATTATGTCTCTGTTAGTTGATGTTTTAAAAAAAAATCTTATTTTTGCCACTTTTATTACTCGTTATGGGATTCACTACATGTCCCAACTCTGGAAAAAGTCTACATGTTTACCTCAGACACTGTTCTGATTAGCTCTTCCCAAGACTTTTATAGTAACTACTAATGGGTTTAAGGTTTTCCAGCCTTGCCTTGTTCTAAAATGCCTAATTACTGTTTCTTTTTGATGTAAATACTTATTATAGATTTTGGACTTCAATTTGAATTATATAGCCCAGGGGCTGGGGATGTAGTTCAGTGAAGTAGCACAGAGCCTGCCCAGCAAGCACGAGGTCCTGAGTTTGATTCTCTGGGAAAAAAAAAAAATCAGATTATTTAACCCAATGTATGTGATCCATGCCATTCTAACATTAATTGTTACTACAGTCATTTTTTAAATCATTTTCTATAGCTAAAATGAACTTATCACTTGTAGAATTAAAGGCTTTCCTACATTAATGCAGGTACCTATGCTGCCATCATTAATTTTTTAAATGCTTTTCATGGAAACTTTATTTTGTGGTATATGTAGTTGTACATTTTGTGTACTTTTTAAAAATATGCCTATGGCTCTGGTCTCTCTTGGTATTTCAATAACATGTACACTACACTTTTTGAAATGGTCCCACTATTCTTAAATGTTCTGGATTTTCCTGTGTTTTGTGGCTGTTTGCTTTTGAGTTTGGAAAGTTTCTATTGACGTATCTTCAGAATCATTGAGTGTGGTTTACTGATAGGCCAGTCAAAGGCATTGTTTATGTCCCTGTGGTGTCTTTCTTTTATAGGATTTCCCTTGGTTTCTTTCCAATTTTATCTCGCTCATTACCATCTCATCTTATACACTGCCTACTGCTTTTATTAAAATGATGATCACATTTCCAACCTGTGAGTCAAGTCTGAGTCTTATACGAATGATAACATTATTCGCTCAGATTGTGTCTCTTTTTCTTGTCTTTTATCATGCTTGGCAGTGTTGCAGAGGTCAGACATGTATCCACCAAGCAATAGGAACTGAGACAAATGAGCTTTTAGTGTGAAGATTTATGCAATCTTTCCAGGAGTAGGCTGAATTTAGTATTTCTTCCAAATGTAGGTTCCAGGGGCTTCTGGTTCAGCTAATGACTGCCCTTTGTCTGCTCTTTTGACTGAGCTTCCTAACTACTTCTTTGCAAACAGAAGCCATGTCTTACTTCTCATTCAGCTCTAATCTACTGTCATAATACTGGAGACTGTTGGTGTGGCACTAAACTGGGAGAAGGAGCATTGTATGAAAACCCAAATAAATCTCACATTTTAATGAGCCTACCTTCTGAGTTTTGACCTTCAAAGTTGAGCTCTTTTTTGCCTACTACTCACTATTCCTTTCTGAGCTGGCATTCACAAAATATTCCTTTGAAGCATCTATTTGTTTTTGATTATGTTTTCTTTCCTTAGCTGAGATCAGGAGCCTAAAGGGAACCTCAGTGTACAGAATGCCTGAGATACATCTTCAGGGAAGATAAATAAATAATTCTTCAGGGAACTCGTTCCCCACTAGAATCAGCCTTTATCAGGGAGAATGCACTGCGCGATTCTACAGATTACCCTGTCCTTTCCCTTGTCAGAACCATGAGGGAATCTTTTTAGATCTTCATTGTGAGAAATTCCTGGGGCTTCTAAACAGAAAGCACACTAAATGATCCTAGGAAATGGGGCTGGTCATGTTTTAGTTCACAAGTTTCTCTCTTTCCTACTCAGCCTCCGGCAATTTGTCTCCATACTTGTGTAAGTTTTCCCATCACTATGTAACTCCAGCAGCTCGAGCTTCAGGTAAGCAGATCTTTGTTGTATACCTGTGAATGCAACTTAGTCCAAAAGAGTCAGCTTTCCAGTTTGTTTAGGTTTTCTTTTTTTAGGTTGGGTGTAATATGCGAGATCTTTATATGTTAGATCTAAAATGAGAAATCTAAATTTTTTTTGTCTATCAGAAAATATAGACATATAAAATTCAGTCTGAAGTGTCCTGGGAGAGTGGCAAATGCTAAAGCTGGTCTCTGGGTTTTGCATTTCTTCTGAGGTCCCTGACGAAAATGATCTTCCAAGCAACTGCAAGCTCATTTTCTAACAGAATCTTTATCTTGTTAGGTCCTCCATCTCATACACTTACATTTACCATCTCCAACTCACAGTCATTGTGAGAACCTTTTCCTTTGTCTTATCACTTCTACAAATTTATTACTCTTTGCTAAGTTTCTATATAGGAAGTATGAGTGGAACATATGGTGAATATTTAAATTTTTAAAAATTATCACAGTAAAAAAGCACATTGCCTTTAAGCCTCCTCAAAATACTGTTTTGCATTTCAAACACACTCATTGCATTCCTGGTATTTTTTCTAAGTCCTCTTTTTCTAATGTCTCTGAGTTATGTTCAAAAATAGTGAATACTATTGCTAAGAGCCAACTAAAGGAAAGGTAGGCTCATAAAAATATTATTGTATGTCCCTGTCCACTTTATTCACTGGATCTGGTAGCAATGTGACTTCTGGTTCATTCCCAAAATCAAAATGACTGTGAGAGTTAATGTTTTGAGTTAATTCAGGACATCCTGGCAACTACAGAGCACAGTTAAAGACACTCATGAAAGAGAACTCCAGAACTATCTCCCAAAGTAGCAGGGATGATAGGTGGGTTTGAAACGAGATAGCATGTTTTGAGGGGGATTAATGGCAGTGTGCCTTTTACTGTAATAAATTTTTTAAAAATCTAAAGGTATTTTTTGGTCACACTTGTCACTTAAAATATTAGCCCCTCCTTTGCGTTACTCATCATTGAGGTTACTCCCAAGTAATATGTACAGCCTGTGGTAATAAACCATTTGTTTTTCTCTTATAAATCTGACTTTTCTGATCCTAATTTGGAAAGTCTCATCCAATGAGCCTACTATGACATTTTGATTGCTCTGAGCTTTCCTAACAAATTACCATTGACTCAGTGGCTTAAACAACACACATTTCTCACTGTCCTAGAAGTCCAAGATCAGAATGCTAGTGTGATCACATTCTAGTGAGAATCCGCTTCCAGGTTGCAGATAGTTAGCTTCTTGTTGTATCTTCACAAAACAGGAAAAGAGCTACCTGTCTTTGTGGAGACTTTTTATAAAGGCATTTTTCCCAGTTTTGAAGACTCAGTCCTCATGACCTTATAGTCATTCAAAGGTCAACCCTCAAATATCATCACACTTGAATAAGAGTTTCAATGTACCAATATTCGAGGCACACAAACATTCATTATTTTGCTGATGGATATGGGAAAATGTTTTCTTCTGAGTCACAGATATGAGACAGATAATCAGTTTCTTATTTCTCCTGCAACATATTACCACAAATCCAGTGGCTTAAACAGTGCATATTTTTGAGGTCTCATTCTGGAGGACATACTATGAAACTGTTTTCACTGGACTAAAATCGACGTCAGGGCCTGGCAAGTGCGAGGCCCTGAGTTTGATTCCCAGTACCTAAAACAAAATAAAATAAAATAAAATAAAATAAAATAAAATAAAGGTCATTGTAGAACAGCATTTTTTTCTCAAGGCCACAAGGAAGACTACACTGTGTTTCTTTTTCACCCACATTCATAGGCTCATGGCCCCCATCTTCTAAAGCAACATGATTAGGCTGCATACTTCTCAAGGTGCAGTCTCGGGTTTTATTCTTTTTTGTTGTTCTTCTAAGCATTTTAAGGAGACTAAATGTGATTGTATTGGGTCTACCTTGATAATCCATGACAAATTTCCTATTTTAAATCAGTTGATCAGCATAGGTAGGTAGTCTTTTCCATATATTCTATATATTTACAGTTTTAGTGGATTCCACCATCTTTGGGGAAATCCTTATTCTACTTATAAGTAGATGGATAGATAGATAGATAGATAGATAGATAGATAACTTATCCCACAGTGCATGATTGTGGGGTTATATGTACAATGTATAAATTGGGAAAAAGAAATACTCCCATTAGGGGCTAAGATAATACACAGTGATGAATTTATCAGGCTCAGCTAGTTGACATTGTAATACAAAGAAAACACAGACTCAAGGCAATTACATCTCTCCAAGCAAGTTAACTTATCTTGGCAATAAAAGTGACACAGATTCTGGATGTGTTCCTATGAGGCAAGGAACACAGGAAAAAGGAAATCATGTGTAACTACAGGAATAGAACTAACTCTAATGGACTCAGAAGATCACGTTAAAAAAATAAAGAAGGTCATGTTGATAATGAGTAATATAAATATGAACAGTGCCTGAGAATAGTGAAGTGTGCCTAGAGCCCCAGAACTCTGAGAAGTTGAGACAGGAGGAACGCACGTTCAAATCAGCCCGGGAAATTTAGTGACTTCATGAAACTTTGCCTCAAAATAAAAGGTCTAAGGATGTCACTCAGTGGTAGTGTTTAGTTCAATCCATAAAATGGCAAAAATGTGTATAGAAAGAGTGAGACATAATTCTGGTCATTATCAAACAAAAATTATTTTGACAAAGTCCAAGTCCACGTTATACGAATTATCCATGGATTTAGAATGTGGGCAATAAGGAGATTACCTCTAACCGTATCATATGATAATAATGTTTTTGTAGGTCAAAAACTGTCAAATATGAAAATTTTCTTACGCTTACCCTGAAACATTTACAGAGGCTCATAATTTCTTAAAAATAGTAAAACTATTCCCTGATCAGAATGTTGTTCTTCAAATTTACCACAAGAGGGCAGTAAGAAATTATACTTTGCACCTGCATACCTACAGAATGGCGACCTTCTTCACAGACAAAAAAACTATTAACGTGTCACAAGATGGAATTCTGAGGATTTTTTTTCTCCCTAATTTACTGTTATTCATATTAAGAACAGCATTTTTGGCTTCTGTAGACTATATTGGTGCTACCTTTTAAACAGAGAACACAAGTATGTATCTCAATCTTCCGTGTGTATGAACATGTTTAAAATGCTCGTACGTAAATGCTAAACACCTTGTCACTGCCAAGGTCCTAATCTATGATGCTGCATTAAATAGAATTTTAAGTAGGGACATCTCTATTTTAAATCCATATCTCCTTCTTGTTGATAAATTGAAATGAATTTAAGGGAATGTTTAAATGTTAGTCAATTGCCTACTGTTTACAGTTCTCAGCAACCTTGATCAAATTGCTTAATTCAACTGGGAACTGAATTGTGTGTTTAAAGGATTAAGCAGTGCAGCTGAATGTTTTGGAGTCGGACACACCTATCATAACTTGGGACGGCATTAATACAGGGTGCTTTTTAAAATGGCAGTCTCCATTCTGCAAAGGGAAGATCTCAGGAGCTTAAAAACATACTTATGCCATTTTTCTGGTATTGATTTCCTTTTTCTTTCTTCATGCCCCTTCTTTATAACTTAAAATTCCCAAATGTCTTAATAGAGATATCTTTAATTTCTCAAGAGTCTTCTGATTATTGTTTGTGCACCTGCGTCTCCGTATTTCTGTGCACACTTGCACGTGAGTATGTGAGTGCACATTAGGAGGTGCGCTTAGCCACTTATGTGTATCTTATTGTGGTATTGTTATCTTGTGTCTTTATGTGCATTCATGTATGCATTATGTGTGTGAGGTTTACGTTTTTGAGTGTGCATGTGTGTTGTGTGAAGTACAGGTGCATGTATACACACATATGTAGGGCTGCTTTGTGCAGTTGCACTTGTGGACATGCTTGTGTGTGTGAGATGTGGATTGTGGTGTATTCATGTGTGTTGTGTGTGCACTGACAATGCAAGTATGTGCATATGTGTGTGTCTGTATGTATATTTGTGGGGTTTTGGTGAGTAGACAGGGAGATTTTAAATTATGTTTGTGTATGTGTGTGCAAGTGTATAAAGATAATGCATTAGTTAGTTTTCTCATCACTGGGACACAATTCCTAACACCCATAAATTAAAGAAGGAGAGGTTTAATATGGCTTATGATGGCTTCAGAGATTCACCCCTCAGTTGCTTGGCTCCAAGGTGGAAACATCATGGTACAAGGGTGTGATACAAAAAGATTCTTACTTAGATCATGGTGCCTGGGAAACAGTAGAGGAACAGTGCCAGAG
>RJWT010047650.1:0-11279 GCA_004365215.1 Cuniculus paca | reverse complement strand
AGATGAGGATGTTTACAAAGTAAGAACCCTGGCTCCCTGCTGAGTCTCTCAGTTAAACTTCCAAACCTCTCAAGTTGACACAATGTATGAACTGTAAGTTTATTTCTGAAGATTTTTATTTATGTCTGTTCTAAGTTCTTTTGCCTCATATACATTTTTCTAACTCTGATTTACATCTATTATATTTTATGTCATTTTCTTACATTTAACTTGATTTCACATAAGTTACAGTTTTGCAGTTTTAATCTTTTGTGATCATATCTTTGTGACACCATATGGTTAATTATTAACAGGATTCTTTCACTTTCTTTCTGTCTCTCTGTCTCTGTCTCTCTGTCTCTGTCTGTCTGTCTGTCTGTCTCTCTCGTAGTGGGGATGGAACCCAGGGCTTTCATGCTGAATTACCTCTCCAGTCATTTAAAATTTTTTTTAATGTTTCCAAACATGGTCTTGCAAAGATGCCCAGGTTGGATTTGAATTTGCAGCCTTCTGTTTTTGTTTTCGTTTTTTGAGACAGGGTCTGCCTATGTAGTTTAGGCTGGCCTTGAACTCACTACATAGCCCAGGCTGACCTCAAACTTGCTGCAGTCCTCCTGCCTCAGCCTCCTGAGTGCTAAGATTATAGGCATGCATGTGCTACCTCCCCTGGTGAATTTGCAGTCCCCTTGCCTTGGCCTCCCAGCATGTGAGGATTATAGGGATGTGTGTACCATGCCTGCCAGGGGGTATTATTTCGATCTTTTTTTCCCCCTGCTTTAAAGAACTACAAGGGATTTGTGAGGCAAGTTGCTTTCCTTTCCTGACTTTTTTCTTATCCTCTGTTTTTACTCCACTTCCAGAAGTTTCCTAAGTATGGTGTCCTGTCCTAAAAGGTAACTTTGGCAGTTCTTAGAGGACATACAGCCTAGAATGCTCCAGGGCCCTTGAGAAGTTAGTGTGGACCCCTTGCCCCAAAATTTGACTTGGAAAAATGTACCCACGAAGCCCAGTATCATTGGCTGCCTGTGAATTTGAGGACAGGTTAGCTCTTTAAAGTTTCTCCTGTTGTCAGGTTCAAGACTCTTTTACTTCTTTCTGTATGGACACTGATAGAGGGCAGGTTCCATGACAGTGGTGTCTTGATACTTATCCACTCTACATTGGAGTTTGTAGGGATTCCTTATCATTTAAACTTTTTAAAAAAGTCAAATATATTTATTGAAATTAATTTACATGCAGTAAAATATGAGTTCTATGAGTTGTGCAAACATTTTCAAACATGTTACTGTCATCATAGTTATTACACAGAATTTTCTCCAACCTTAGCATTTATGTCTGTTGCTTCTCTCTGCCTCTAGCACTATGTGGGTTACCCTTCTTCCCACGTGGAGCACACACTGTCCCAAGAGATAATCCAGATCTCATCTATTCATGACATCCTGGGTTTCTGGGTGATATCCAGTCCTCTCCTTGAGATGTTTTATGAAGAGCCACAGCAGAACTGTCTCTAACTCCATAGTCAAAGAGCAGAGAGCCAAACATGGTCATGCACACCTGTAATCCCAAGCACTGAGAGGCCGAGGCAGGAGGATCACAAGTTAAAGCCCAGTTGGGTTGACTTAAACTTAGTGACTTAGCAAGACACTGCCTAAAATTAAAAAAAAACCCAAAAAACAAAAAAACAGATACTTTTACTAAATAATGAAGTTTAGAAAGGGGAAGAATGGAAAGCACATAGCAGTTGTCCTGTATCAGTGGTGAGATTCTGCTAGTAGGCATTCTGAAATCCCTTGTCCTAACAGAGGAACTGTATACTGTGTACTCCCTTATGTTCATCTTAATGACTCTTAATCCCAACCTTTACGGGCTCTTCCTTGCTCATTATTCTCTGTGACTATGTCTGAAGTGTAAAGGAATATGCCTGCCTTGGGGGTGGGAGGGTGTCCTTTCCTAGGCATCTCTTACCTGTGCAGTTCTGGAGAACTGAGGATTCGTTGATAGGCACAGCACGTTTAGGCCAGGTTTCTGAATTCTTGGGCAGAATTTACTAGTCTTCTAATCTCTGCTCCCAAAGTTCTTTCTTAAACTACAGTCTCAAGCCTCTTGTTTTACTTTTGCTTGCTAGGCCTCATGCCTGTTTCTCTGTGGTACCCATCTCGAGACATCTGAAGAATAGGCGTGGAAAGAAAGGAAGCAACTTAACCAGATCTTTATTGCAGGGATTAGTTATTATGTTTAACAGATTCATAGCTTAATGCCTTATACTTTGCAGTGCTGAGAAATAGTTGGCCTCCAAGTCTTGAGGTCCTGAGTTCTCTATTCTCTTCCTTTTTATTCCTGATTGAAAATCAGCTAGTTCTTTCTTGAATACACTCTTTTTTGTAGTGCCTTTGTTTGTTTGTTTTTTTTGGTAGTGCCTTGTTAAATAAAGTAAGGAGAAATCATTATTCACAGTCATTCTGGCATTTTCCAGCCTTTTCTAGATCTACAGTTGTCTGCCCTCCACAGTTGCATCATATAATATGTTCCTCTCCCCAGTTTCTGATGTTTTCTTTGCTGTCAGCCACAAAGCAGATACCACATGTTTCAGATTTTTGTTCAAGCAACACTTACTTCAAGGTATCTTTCTGCATTGTTGTAGTTGTGGAACCTAATATGGCATACCTATGTAATGTATATCTAATGTCTTAAACATAACAGAAATTTACCTACTGCTTAACAGGACTGTGTATGGAAAGGTCAGCAGGTCAATCCTCCTTTCTGTGGTTATTGAGGACTATTAGAAGGAAGTTCTGTCTTCAACCATGAGTTCCCTACATCCAGCTCATTTTCTGTGGCAAGAAATCTGTTACAGTCAGGGATTTAGCTCAGTAGCTCAAACACTTGCCTGTTAGGTACGAGGTTTTGAGTTTGATCCCCAGTACCAAAAAAAGAAAAAGATGTCTGTTACATGGTTTCGTGTACCTGTAAAGGAGGTGTTACGGGCTGTGACTAGATGTACCCCCAGAGCCTCATGCAGTCATAGGTGAGGCTTTTTTAGAGGTGGCTGGATCTAGAGTGTATGGTGCTAGGATTGATTCATGGTACAGTGTTGTGCTCAAGGGAACTAGGATTAAGGGTGTGAGTGCTACCTGCCCTGAATAGCTTGGACAAGACATAAGGGGTAGAAAGAGTTGTGGTTGTCTCTTGTTGCTTTGCTGCCTTCTACCTGACATGAACTGTTTCTCCTCTGTGATGCCTGGATGCCATCCCATGCTGCATTGGAGCCACTCAATTATGAACTGAAACCTCTACAAACTGTGACCTCAGTAAACTTTTCCTGCTTTAATTTTGAGTGTCAAGTATCTTGTTTCAACAATGATAGAAAAGTACCTAAGACAATTTGGTACTAGAGAAGTGGGGTCATTGCTGTGACATTACTTGCCCATGTGGCTCAAGGGCTTTTGGAACTGGGTTGTGGGAAGAGGAGGAGTTAGGAAGGGTTTGAAGATGCTGCCTGAAAAAGCAGAGCTGGAATGCCTTAGGCTGTTCTGTGTAGGAAGTGTTGGTCAGAGCTCAGAAGACCAGAAGGCTGATAGAAATGCTGCTGGTAAAGACCAGGCTCAGGAGGTTTCTTCTGGGAAGAAGGACTGCACAGGCTATTGGACTCCAGACAATGTGTGTTAGACCTTGGTAGAAAGTTTTTATTTTGCTTGTGTCCAGAGACTTTGAGACTAAGATTAAGGGTGGCAGGCTGACTAATCTGGCAGAAGAAATTTCAGGGCAGTCTAAGGTTGAAGTGGTAGTATCGCTGCTGTTGTGGGCTTTTAGCCAGATTTATGTTGAGAATCAAGGGCAAAGAGCCTAGCAGAATGATTCAAAATGTGAGTTTGGCCAGAAAGAAAGCTCTGGTAAAAGTGGGGCCTGCAAAGATGGAACAGAGGTGAAATTGGTCAATGAAAAGACTAGCAAGAAAAAAACAAGTATTTCAGAAGAAAACAGAAAAGATGGCTTGAGGACATCACAAGAACAAACAAAATTCTAGCCTTTGCAGCCTAAGAGTTGCAAAGGTGAAAGAATTTGCTTTGAGATGAAGCACCAAAGGACCATGTTCCAGAATGGCAGTGGCCTAGGGAAGTTGTTTCTTGAGATTTGCTTCATAGGCACTGGACCCCTACAACCAAGAGAGAAGGAAGCCTGGCTACTGCTCCAGTTGGCAGCAGACTTTGGCATCATCCGTGTGGCACTGGTTTTAGGTGCATGCAGAATGTAAGAGTTATGGGGTAAGGAAGGCTTTCACCCAGATTTCAGAAGGAAGCCTAGTGGGCCAGGCTGTGTGTCCCTCGGAAGGCAGTGTGTGAAACTGAGTGTGACACCAAAGGTGCAGTGGAGACTGCAGAAGGTCAGAGCAGCCAGGAACATGGGTCATCTAAGGAAAACTGCAAGAAATGAGCAAAGCTGGCCCAAAAGAGAAGCTGTGGAAGCTATAACTACCAGCAGTGCCATAGAGGTGAGGCCACCCAAGCCCTTTGGAGTTTACAACTTGCTACAGATAGTGAGAGACGCTGGAAGTGGAACTGTGGGACATAATGTCTGTCCTGCTGGATTTTGATCTTGCTTTGTTCCCATGCCTTCCTGTCTCCCAGTTTGTAACTTTTGGAATGGAAATGTCTATCTTGTGCCATTGAATGTTGGAAGCGTTTAACTTTCATTTGTGTAGGGATTTGCAGCTAAGAGTTTGCCTTAAATCTCAGAGGAGACTTTGGACTTGGACTTTTCAGCAATGCTGAAACTGTTAGAACTTTGGCAACTCTTGGAGATGGATTAAATGCCCTTTGCATAAAGGGATGTGCATGAATCTTTACGTGCTGGGGGCAGAGTGTTGTGGGTTGCGTCTAGATGTACCCCCAAAGCCTCATGCAGTTAAGTAGAACTTTTTCAGAGATGGTTGAATCTAGAATGTATGATGTTGGGATTAATTCATGGTACAGAGCTAGGCTCAAGGACACTAGGGTTAAGGGTGTGAGTGCTACCCATCCTGAGTAGCCTGGATAAGATACGAGGGACAGAAAGAGCTGTGGTTGTCCCTTGCTTGCTTTGCTATCTTCTGCCTGACACGAACTGTTTCTCCTCTGCAATGTCCGTCTGCCATCCCATGCTACTTTGGAAGCAACAAATTATGGACTGGAAACCTCTACAAACTGAGCTAAAGAAACGTTTCCTCCTTTACCTTTGGGTGTCGGGTATTTTATCTCAGCAATGGAAAAGTAACCAACACAGGAAAGTAGGCATGTTAGAATGTGTATGTACCCAGCAAGGATAGGGAATGTGGGTTTGGCGAGCAGCTAGCAGTTTCTGGCACAAACCTCATTATTGATATAGTGTGAATCCATCCAATCAAAACAGGGAATTTTCTAGGTTTTCCTGTATAGATGCTTAAATATGTTACAGTCCCAGGATCTATCAAGGCAAAACTACAACTTGAACCATCCTTGTGGTATCTTGTCCAAACTTTATAGACTGGGGACAGTAGTGGTTCCATACTTCAAGTGTGGGAGCCCCTCATGTGGGGGTGCCCATGGTAAGTTTAACTTAAGGATGACCTTATCTACAAGGTCTTACAGAGACTATGTAATACACAGCAAAGGGGCAAATAGAAGCTGGAAAGAAATCAGTTTGTGTTCCCTATTGAAGACAACACAAACTTCTGAATTGTTGCCACCTTGAACTGCAAAGGAAAACTAGAGAGGTGAAATTTAAAGTAAGACATTCTTGTGAACCCTTCTTGTGTGTCCATGTACTCATTCCGCAAGCCACTGTGCTATACAGGGACAGTGTCGGTTCAGATCCAGTAGAGTAAGCCCGTATTGTTGTAAAAATAAAGACTACAGACTTAAACTAAGACTTTAGCATTTGCAAACATTCTACACGCAGAGAGAAGACGTTAAGTGCATGGGGCCTCTTTAAGCCCCTTGGCTCCCCTCCACACCTTAAGAGTTCTCTGATACGCATTTTACGTAGAACTCTTCCCCCCTTTCTTCTCTTTTTTGCTTTTCTTCCTACCTCCCTCTTTTATATCCCTGGAGCAACACTCTTGGAGAACTTTTCTCTGTAGTTAGGTCTTTTGTGAAGTAAGGAAGTGGGAAAAGTAGTATCTTGTGATATAGGAAGATGGTAAGCAGGAGTCTCTTTTTCAAACTCACTATTCAAGGCCAACCTGAACTACAAAGCAAGACACTGTTTCAAAACCAAGGGTGAGGGAGAGAGCAATATGTGTATGTTAACTGCAAACAAACTCTGAAAGGTGCATGAGAACAAAGGCTTGTGGGAAAGGAAGGACTGGAAAGACAGAATCCTGAGTATAGGAAGTTTGTTTAGTTTATACTCTTTTATTGTCTTAATCATTATTGCAACCTTTATAGAGAATTCTAATATAAGACATATTAGAGAGGGGCTGGGGATTTAGCTCAGTGGCCTAAGTGCTTGCCTGGCAAGTGCGAGGTTATGAGTTTGATCCCTGATGCCGCAAAAAAGATAAAAAGAAAGAAAATATGAAGAAGGTACTTCTCTCTCCCCCTCCCCTCCTCCCCCTGCTTCTTTCTTCTGTACTGGGGATTGAACTCTGGACCTCTGCACCTTTTTTTTTTTTTTTTGAGACAGGTCTTGTTTAGTTCATTAAATTTCTCTGAACTTGTGATCTTTCTGCCTCAGCTTCCAAAGTTCTGGGATTATAGGTGTGTGCCACTATGCCTGGCTTTATTCATACTTGATTCGTCTTTTAATTACTATTCTTCATTCTTGTGCCTAACTAGCTTGCTGTTCCGTCTTTACTTTGCAGTCTTTAGGATTAGATTGATAAATAATTACCATTTCTCAGTCAGAATTACTCCCATTTTCGGTGCTCAAATCTCTGGAATTACTGTTCTATTAAATTCACTATTAATTTCTCAACATTTATTAAAATTTAAAGCTATGTACTTTATCTTTCATAGCAATTTGATGTAAAGAATACATTCTAGATTTTCTCTGCTGCATTGATAGAGCAGATTTTTCTCTCTCTAGCTTCATGGCTTAAACTTTAAAAATCTTCTAAGGATTCAGTTGTGGATTCTGTATGATGATTTGCATTGTGGTTGAGTGGATTCATCATTGTCTTATCTTTTCATGAAGTTATTTACCTTCCCTTTAACTATATGATTCCCATTAAAATGTCTTAAGTTCCTGTCAGAATCTTACTAATTTATTTTTATGATGTATTTTATTTTAGTTCCTATTTTGTGCCTAACAATTTGTGATGAAATTTTTATTCATGACTTAGTAGACTAAATGGAACTTAGCCATAAAAATCTCTATTTCCTACCAGAAAGCTTAATGATTATAAATTTTAATAAAAAACGAATTAACTTCACTTTAACTTCTTTTAAAAATATGAGTCAAAACCAAAAAGGACTGTGCATATATGTAAGGCTAGTTCTACTATTCTGTAGTAATTTTCTTTATTAGATTAAAAAAATTTTAGTACATGTTTGCAGGACATAGTATTAGATTTTTTATATATTTTAGATATACATAATGGTAACATTCATTATAGGAAATTTGTACCTATACATGATATATCTTGCTTTAGATTTTTAAAATTAAAAACATAGTTTTAGTAAACGAAATAACAAAAAGACGAATAAAGAAATAATATATCTCCCTTGAACATTCCTTAGTGCTCACATTCTGAGGTAACAAGAGTAATTAGTGTCTATAGTTTTGGAAACATCTCTGAAATATGTTTCAGTGATACCTCATAATTAATATTGACTGAGAGTTAGAATCAAATATCCACTGATTTCCTTTCAGAAAATTTTTACATTATGTACTTCTGATGGGATTAGATCCTAGGGAGAAGAATTGGTTGTTCAGTTTCAGCATTTCCTCATCTCATCAATTTGAGAAAAATCTATGCATTTACCACAGAGGTGAATTATCTGAAGATGCCCTTGAAGAAAACCTCATGGTTCTTTTCTTTCAATAATATCACTAAGTCATACTCTAAACCTCAGACTAAACATTTGTTTAAAGAACACATCATATCTTACAGACATTTTGTAATCCTTTCAGTCCTATGCCTTGGTGTATAAGCACTGCCTTAGTGGGCTTTTGAAAAAGTTTACCTTCCATATCCTATGTCAAAGACTAATCATTTGCACAAACGGACTGAGTCGATAGTTTCATCTTTGGAGGTATTACTCTAAGGTAGTTCCTCAGCCTGGCATGATGACTCACACCTGTAATTCCAATACTTGGGAGGCTGAGGCAGGAGGATCACTGAGTTTGAGGCTAGCCTGGGCTACATAGTTACACAGTGAATTCAAGACCAGCCTGGAGTACATAATGAGACCCTGTTTCAAAAAATAAAAACTAAAACAAATATTTCCAGGCAGGTGCTTAGTCCACTGAGCTAGATCCCCGGCACTTAACAAATATTTCCTTATAGAATATAGGGCCTGGGTCCATGTCGATATAGGATGTGGAAGAAGTGTACACATACAAGAATCACAAAAGTTGTCATATGCTGAGGCTCTCTGCTATCTTTAACCCTCTCATCTGTGCTAGTCGGAAGGTTGAAGCAGGAGGATTGCAAGTTTTAGGCCAGCATGGGTAGAATAAGGGGTGGGTAGGTGTGTGGGGCAATAAGGGGTATAACTCAGAAGCAGAACATTTGCCTGTCATGCATGCAGCCCTAGCTTCAGTTTCCACTTACTGCCAAAAAAAATCATTATTAGAATCCATTCAGTCTGTTGTATTTCTGTAGTCCACTATAACAATTTCATAATCATCACTTGATACTCAAAAGAGTATTCTGAAGTAACTAGAGTAGTTACTTTCATTTTACTCAGAGGATAACTAGTTTGAGGTCAGCCTGGGCAACTTAAGGATGGGTGGAAGTTTGTGTTAAGAAATGCATTTTAGGGCTGGGGATGTAGCTCAGCAGCATAAGCGCCTGCCTGACCAGTGTGAGGTCATGAGTTCGATCCCTGGTACCAAAAGAAAAGAAAAGAAAAAAACCCATTTTAAAAGTTAGGTGCATTTTATTTATTAAATAATAAAAAAGCTTTGGAATGTAGTGCAGTAGCAGAATGCTTGCTTAGCATGTCCAAGTCCCTGAGTTCAATGTCAGTATTCAAAAGAGTTTTTTTAGTTCCATATGTGGATGACCCAGAGGTTGAGTTCAGAATCTAGTATAAAACTGATCCTAGGAAGATGAAACCTTTTGAAGAACTTGGCAGAACTGAATGTAAACAACTTTGAAGGGACATTTCACAAATCAGATACAGGACCTTTCTATACCTCAATTAAATGAAAACGAGCTCATGATTAATATTACCAGTGATTTATGGATGATGTATCAAAGGGAGAGTAAATGAGTTAATTGGATTATATTTCTAAAGGAAATTATAGACAAAGAATATAGAGAGTAGAGGAGGGATAATATTTGAACGACATTGGCTGAAAATTTTTTAGAATGGGCAAAAGGTATGAATCCTCAAATTGTAGAGGAATATCTAAATTACTAAACAAGATCAGTAAAATAGATTCATACCTGGATACAGTGTGCTGAAATGATAGAGTCTGAAAGACAAGGAAGTCTTAGCTGGGCCTGGTGGCTCACGGCTGTAATTTTAGCACTCTGGGAGGCAGAGGCAGGAGGATCGCAAGTTCAAGCCCAGCCTGGGCAACTTAGCAACTTATCATCAAGACCCTGTGTCAAAAAACCAAATCAAACCAAACCAAACCAAACCAAACCAAACCAAACCAAACCAAACCAAACCAAACCAAACCAGCAGAAAGAAGTAGGGATGTAGCGCAGTGCAAAGGCCCTGTGTTCAATCTCTAGTACTTCAAAAAGAAAAAAAAAGACAAGAAAGGCTTAAACCTGGAAGATGAGTAAGATTACCTGAAACAATCAGCAGTTAAACTTATGTTTCATCAGCAACAGTAGAAGCAAAGAGTAAAAAAATAGTTCCCACCTGTCAGTGGAAATGTAACCGTAGACTTTTTTACTGACCTAAATTACTCTTAAATGATGGTGTAATTTAAAAAGCTTTTCTGTAATGACGTAGCCACCATAGAGAACAATTCAGCAGTTCCTTAAAAGGTTAAGGATAGAAGTACTGTCTGACCTAGGAATTCCACTTATACAATTGTTCTGCCTTTATAGTCCAGGACTCCTGGTGGATGCTTGGAATGGTGGGTACTGAACCCTAAATATGCCTTTTCCTATTCATATATAGCTATGATAAAATTTAATTTATAAATTAGGCACAGTAAGAGATTAACACTGTACAGTAATATAAGTTATGTGCATGTGATCTCTCTCAGTATGTCTTGTGCTCACCCTCGTGGTTCTGTGAGATGATACTTAACGGATGTGCTTATGGCTTCTCTTTGGCATAGCTGAGTTGCTGGCCTCACTCCTCTTGTGCTTTGCTGCCATTAAGTAAAACAAGGATTACTTGAACATATTCACTGTGATACCACAGTCTGATCACCAAGATTTGATAACTGAAATAGCTAATAAGTTGACTAACAAGCATGCAACCTATTTTGCATGCATATGTTGAACAAGGGATAACTCATGTCCTGGGGTACAATGAGAATGATGTGAGATTTCATCACGTTGCTCAGTATGACCTGCAATTTAAAATTGTTTATTTCTGCCGTTTTAATATTTTCAGAACATAGCTGACCACAGATAAATGAAAATGTGGAAAGCAAAACCCTAGATAGGTGGGGACTACTGTATATCACAAACAATTGAAAACTACATCAAATACTTATACATAGTATTCATAGCAGCATTATACACTGTGCCCGACATGTGAAATTCCACGTATCTATCAACAGATGAATAAATTTGTGAGACACATACACACACACACACAAAGTGGTACTTCAGTTTATGAATGTAATTTGTTTTTCAATTTTGGGGAAGATGGTTATATTTGTGTTTGTGTGGGGAAGATGGCCACAGTTGTGTTTGTTACCTGATGCAGAGTTGGTGAACTGATGCAGAATTTCACTGAACACTTTTGCATGTGAACTGAATTGTGTGTAAACAGAAACATTCATGCACTGAGGAGTTACTGTATATCTATTTAACCATGAAAAGGAAATACTGATACATGCTGTAATGTAGATCTCAAAAACATGCTAAGAAATGAAGCCCAACTCAAAAGGTTACATAATATATGATTCCATTTACATGAAATATCCAGGCTAGATAAATCTAGGGAACCAGGGTATGTTGGTTGCCTGGGGCTGAGGGGAGA
>RJWT010047649.1:0-11262 GCA_004365215.1 Cuniculus paca | reverse complement strand
GTCTAATTTTGCTATAACTGATTGAATGGAAAACTACTGTGAAGATAACAAGATATACTATAGTAGCCATTGTTGTTTTCCCATTAACCTGCTTTGATATTCCGTACCAATTTCACTGTTCTGTTTTGATTGGATTTATTCTGTTTTGTTTTGTTGGGTTTTGCTATCTTTAAAATAAAAAAAGAATATGTATTCTGATGTTGTAGGGTAGAACACCTTCAGACATCTACCAAGACCATATGTTCAAAAGTGTTCTTCAGTTCTAATATTTCCTTGTTAATGTTAGGGATTTCTGGTGCAATAGAGAAGCAAAAGGAAAGGGAAAGAGGCCTTTATTCAGGATGTAGGAGCACACAACTAGTGGGGTTGGGTATTTTCCTTTGCCAGATACCGAGGAGACTGAGCATTATGTGACCTCAGACCAGAACTGGTGCTTGGGGTAAGCATTGATCATGTATGAGAAACTGATTGGACTTCTCTTTGCACACATGGGAAAGGAAAGAGGAAGTTGTAATCAGGGCTGAAGGGGAAGGAGGAGGTGGAGGTCAGGGTAGACCACTGCCATAATGTCCAGTAATTTATACTAAGGCAGAAATCTTTCAGTTAATATTTTGTATGATTTTTCTATTTGTGGGAACGGAGTGGAGGGATTGAGGTCCATCATTAATTATTTTACTGCCTATTCAATTTTTCATGTCCATTAGTATTTGTCTAATATAGTTGAGTGCAGTAGTATTTGGTACATATATATTTATGATTGCTGTCTCCCCCTCTTGCATTGTTCCCTTTACAAGAATGTAGTGACCCTCTTGGCTTTCTTAATCAGTCTTGGCTTGAAATCTAGTTTTTCTGCAGATTGAATAGTTACCCCTGCTTTTTTCTGAGTTCATGTTATATGAGAAATTGTTTTCCATCCTTTGAATTTCAGTCTATGGATTTCTTTTTTAATTAAATGTGTTTCTTGTATGCAGCATATTGTTGGATCTTGCTTCTTGATCTATTATGACAGTCCGTTGCTTTTTACTGATGAATTGAGACAATTAACATTGATCCACGAGCCAGACCAGGTAATGCACACCTGTAACCCCAGAATTTGGGAGGCTGAGGCAGGAGGATCACCAGGAATTTAAGGCTAGCCTGAGCTACAAATGCAAGTTCAAGGCCAGTCTGCAATACATAGTGAGACACTGCCTCAAAAAATTTGATTCCTTCAGAGATCTAAATATTAAAACAGAAACACTGAATCTGCTAAAAAAACAAAGTAGGTAGAAATCTTGAAGACATAGGGGTAGATGGAGAATTCATGAACAAAAGTCAAACTGCATGGGAAACACTTCCCAGAATCAACAACTGGGATATTGTCTTATTAAAAAGGTTTTGCATGTCAAAAGAAATCTCCAACAGAGTGAAAAGAAAACCCAGAAATTGGGAAAAAAGTCTTAGTCCACTGTCCTTCAGACAAAGATCTTCTATCTAGAATATATAAAGAGTTTTTAAAAATCTGACCCTCAAAATTCAAAGACCCAATGCAAAAATGGGCATCTGAGATGAAAACACACTTCTCAGCTGAAAAAATATGAATGCCAAATAAATACATGAAAAAATGTTCAGCATCATTGGTCATTAAAGAAATGCAAATTAAAACAAGAGTGAGATTCCATCTCACTCCAGAAAGATCTTGGCCAGGATCAACAAAGCAACCAATACCAAATGCTGGAGAGGCTGTGGGGAAAAAGGAACCCTTCTCCACTGTTGGTGGGAGTGTGGACTGGTGCAACCACTATGGAAATCAGTCGGGAGATTCCTCAGAAAGCTTGGTTCGAAGTCCCATTTGACCCAGCTATTCTGCTTCTGGTCATATTCCCAGAAGAAACAAACTCATCATACCACAGTGATATATGTGCACCCATGTTTATAGCAGTACAATTTGTAATAGCCAAATCTTGGAAACAACCTAAATGCCCATCAGTTGAAGAATGGATAAAAAAGATGTGGTACTTTTATACAATGGAGTGCTATTCAGCTATAAAGAAGGATCACGTTGAGGCTTTTTTAGGTAAATAGATGTGACTTGAGACCATACTCATAAGTGAAATAAACCAAACTCACATGTGTAAACACTGCATCATCTCCCTAGTGTAAGAAAATGAAAGACTCAATGAGATACAGAATCCCCAATAAATATGGGGAAAAGGTTCTGAAGTTCAATGGTGCTTTTATTCTTTGATTTCATTGATTTAAGTCTGTTTTCTACTATTTGATGCAATATGTGAGAAGATATGAACAGCTTTTTTGAAGAAAACAAAGGACATTAAAGTAGCCATTGTTGATTTCTTATTGTCTGATCTGAAGGCGTGTAATGCTTTCACTCTTTTGTTTTATCTGGTTTTATATTATTTTGTTTTGTTTGAGCATATTGAGTGTGAATGTATGACCAACCATTTCAAAGAAAACAAGAGACACTTCGGTAGCCATTGTTAATCTCCTATTATTATGTTTTGAAGACCTGTATTGCTTGCTGTGTTCTGTTCTGAAATGCTTTGTTGTGTTTAACTCTGTTCTGTTTTGTTTTGTTTTGTCTTGTTTTATTCTCTTTAAAATAAAAAAATTTGATCCTTATAACTGATGTGTATTGACTTATCTTTGTCATGTTATTTTCCTATCATTACCTCCTCTTTTTTTCTGTTTAATTGCCTGCCTTGCTTTTTGGATTCATTCTGTTGGCATTCGTGGAGTTGTAGACCTTTTTATGTCTTTCCAGATTGTCCTTCAGAACATTTGGAGTGCTTCTTTGGTGTTCATGAATTTCTTTGGGTGATCTGTGTCAAGTAAGCATCTTATTTCTCCATCAATTTTGAAAGATATTTTGTGGGGTACATCAATCTGAGTCAGAGGTAGTTTCTTTTTAGTGTTTGAAATACTTCATTCCAATTATTTCTTAACTTGAGGTTTTGTACCGAGACATCTGCTATGATTCTGATGTGGTTTTCTTTATAGGTGATTTCTTTTTTCTAATCATTTCTAATATTCTACTGTTATGTTGAGTTTCTGGAATCTTGACTACTATATGCCTTGGTTTAGTTTTTTTTTTTTTAATCATGACTAATTGGAACTCTATATCCCTCGCTTATCTTTTTCCCTGCTTGAAAAGTTTTCTGCCATGACTTCTGTGAACAGGTTATTTTTTATGTCATTTGCACTATCTTCTGCTTTTTCATTGACTTTGATCAATCTTATATTAGTCTCTTTGCATCATCTAGCAGCTTCTGGATCAAGTTTTCAAGATTCCTTTTTATTTTTTCTTTCTCCAATCAGACTTTATTGTTACATTTTAGATATACATAATGATCACATTCATCATAGAGAATTCCATGTTATTTTTAAGAAATCTTTCTTTTCATGATCACTACCCTAACTACATCTGAGATTCTGTCCCGCACATTGGTTTATTCTACTGTGCACACATTCAGTGGAATTTTTAATCTCCTGGATATTTGTTTGAATCTATTTTGTGGATTCCATTTCTTTCCTATTTTGGGTGTT
This sequence comes from Cuniculus paca, assembly GCA_004365215.1. Lineage (NCBI taxonomy): Eukaryota > Metazoa > Chordata > Mammalia > Rodentia > Cuniculidae > Cuniculus > Cuniculus paca. Next base: position 7,719 of record RJWT010047649.1, on the reverse strand, counting down.
CTTGGTTTCCATCATTTTCCTAAGCTCCTTTAACTTTTAATCTTCATATGTTCTAGAGTCACTACATATCTTTCATTATAGTCGTAATTTTTAAGTTATCTGAGAAATTATTTCTAATTTGACTTTTTTCTAGAGCTTTGTTCATCTGCTTTGTTACTTCTGCTGTTATGACTTCAGAGAGCCCAGGTGGATGGCTTTCAGATTGCTCCATCTCATTGTCCCCCTAGGTTTGCCATTGGTAAGTAGGCAGTTCTGAGGTTGCATCATGTTTAAATATCTCCCAATTTTCTATTTTTTAAATTTAATTCCTGAGTTAATGCTCATAAATAGCCTATGGAAAGTAACTTTATTGTTAGTATTTAGAACTTTTAGAAAACGACTACTTCTCAAAGGTATCTTCCAAGTATAGCCAACTTTTGAACTTCAAGTCTTTTGCAAGGTCCTACCTTTTCAATGTATTGGAGGTGAGAAGTTTCTACCCACTTGGCCCAGTCCATGGTTCCTTGGCGCTGGACTATATTTTTTACAAGCCTTAGAAATCTCACTCTTGGTGTACCAGGAAGAACTACTGGTTAGAAAAACTATGTCACTTTGGCTAATGTGGTACAGTCAGCAATAACAGTATCAAACACGGCCTAAAAAATGACACACTGTAGTAATTATTAATTTGCCACCTTTAACCATATGAACTAGATTTGTTGTTACATAACAAAATCTAAAATGAACCAGAAAATTGTATACAGTAAATAAGCTCTCAGTGTGGCAATTTCACCCTCAAGGGAGAAAATTTAAAAGAGGTTAGGTCAAAAGTAGAGAAATATAAGAGGAACAGATCAAATTAAGGCTAGAGGACAAAGGAAGATGTTGCAAACTTTAGGAAACTGATGAAGAAGACAAGGAAAGAGAGAAAGAAGAAATAAAAACAAGAACAGAACAGAACAACAACAAGAAAAATAACTAGAAACCATGGTCACACTCATAAAAGCAAGCACAAATGAGAAAAAAAAACAAGAAAAGAAAGAAAATAAGAAAACAATATTCACTTCAAGATGTGTCTCTGCTGTCATTGTGAGACAATGTGGGCAGACAGAGTCCAGATCCAATTTGATTAATCCCAGCAAACTGGCTGTAGCTTTACAGTGAGGTAGTGGATAATCCCAGTGATCCTGCACCTGTAGTTCCACTGAAGATCAAGTAGACTGGTTTCTGGTCTTGAGGCTAGAACTAGACCTTTTCCACCTGCAGTAGTCCATGCACCTCTTTCTGGCCAGAACTCAGCTCTTTGATCTTCAGCAGACTTAAATTCAATTCACTGAACCTGACACTGTGAGCCACTAGATGGAGCCAGCAGTTGCTCTGAGTTCCAAGCTCAGTTGGGCCCTCTGCAAATGGCTACCAGTCAATTTCACTCTCCTGGGGAATGTCTGAACACCAATAACTTACCAGCCACTGCAGTCTGTTGTGTCCACTGTTCATTCCAGTGGTACATTTCTCCATGGACCTCTTTCTAGGGTCACCAGTAGTCACCATGCATCTGTAGGTTGGAGCTGGCCCTCCCATGCAGTGAGTCTCAGCTCAGGGAGAAAGTGCCACCTGCCACCTCCTCATCAAATTCTCTCCTTTGACTCTCTCAGTGAGCTTCAATACTCACTTTAGATCTTTCCTGGGTCGTGGGACCCATCTTCCTCTTTCTTCTCCTCCTCATATTGCTATATTCCAGTGTATGAATACTAAATCTCAGAGAGGCTCTTTCTCTGCTGCTCATCACTACACCATCTTTCTGGAAGTTTACCTTAAAGAAAGTTTTCGCTTCTGAATTTTCTTTACAATTATTCCATATGGGAGTTAAAAATTCCACCATGATCAAATGGAATATGGATTTACTTTTATCATATGAATCACTAGGGACTTTACTGTATTGTAGAAAAAGTATCAGATTAGCCTCTGCATACTCTTTGAGGTCAGATAATTCTTATCCTTGAAAATGAAGAAATAAAGTGGGAAATAACTTTTTTATTCTTCATGATCAAAAAAGGGCAGATGGTTGGGTAGCATGTTGATAACATTTCACCAATGCCCAAAGAACCTGGGATATTTTTCTGGGCATAAAAGGAATAAAAAATTAAAAAGTTGTTTAAGCAATAGAAGAACACAAAGCAACTTACCACTAAAAGGATACTGTGGGTGGCTTTGATTTCAGGAGATGGCTGTGAAGAGAGACTATGGCTGTGGACACATTGGGCTCTTCTGTGGTGAAGGTAGAGGAGGTTCACCATGTAGAGGCTGGTCCATATCATGATTACGAAAAACAGAAGATCATGTATCAACATGACACTGAAAAATAACCCTGAAGAGTGGCTATCAGATGGCTTAGTTTGACAATATGAATGAAAATATTTATGACCAACAAAAGTGAAATTGTTATTGGCTCTTACAGTTTCAATGATGTATATATAAATGAGCATGTTGATGATCCAGTAGGCAAAGAAAGAAGGGGAAACCCATGTAGAAAGTTTAGACTTAAACCACGCCCACATAGAATTAATGGGGCTGATAGTGATGGCTTGAAATGAACTCAGATGAGAGGTAGTTGAGATGGAAAGACCCCGGGTAATTCTGTATGTGTACAAAATTACCTTACAACCAGTGTCATCCAAAAAATGTCTTACTCCAAAAAATGCCATGATATGTGGAAGTAATGTGAAGATGATATTTAAAGTATTGACCAATGTCAGATGGATCACAATGGAATCTACAGGCTTCATAAGATTAGGTTGAGTTAAAAACGTATACATAAATATCACAAAGAGTGATGAGTTCATTGTGACACCAATACAAATCTGAGATAAAAGGAAAAATCCAAAAAATATTACTCCAAGAAACATTTTCTAAATATGTTTAATTAGATTAGCCAAGTCTAAAACACGAGATAAATTATATAGTAAAATTGTATTCAAAACTGAGCTTGTTCAAATATGAGAGATGGCAAGAATACAGAGGTAGACTTTGAGGACTTTAGAATGTGATTAGAGGAAAGGGGGTTAAGGGATATTTGAGGAAGAAAGGAAAAATTATCAAGTTGAAATATGTATATATACTAGTACCCCAAGATGAATGTAATTATAATGCATTATAAAGATAAGCTCGCAATAATAAAGTAAAAGTGATCTTGTAGGAAATTATGCAGAAACAATCCAGAATTCAAGGAAATGGTGATATGTCCAACACTCATATTTCGGCAGTTGATGTGGCTCTTCCAGAAGGTGGTTTCCAGGGATTCTTGAGAACTTTGCAGTACAGCAGTACTTGTTCAGAAGAAATGGGATCCCTTGGTGACAAAAAGGTAGACTAAAAAGTAGACTAGAAGACTAAAAAGGGGAATGTTTTATCTTATGTGAAGGGCAAATTTGCATGTTAAATCAAATTTTTCTGCAGAATGTCAAGTTGCATTTATTTGTAAACCAGTTTCACATCCTAAGTTCTCTGAAGAACATCACTGAACAGGCATTCTTCACTTTTTTTCCATTTTTGACTACACACACAATTTGTCCCAGCTGGGCATCATTAAATACCCATTTTAGTAGTGAGGGTTCTGAATGGGGACTTTTTGCCTCTCCTCCAAACCCACAGGTCAACCAGCAATGTTTTGAGATACACTTGGTTCTCCAAACTTTGTACAAAGGAACTAATATGCAGATAGTAGAGGTAAAAATTGCTGGTAAATAATATCCTATAGTGATAAATAGCCCACAGAACAACTGCCAAAACAGGCAATTGAAATTCACACCACAGTTCATAAACCTAGTCTAACAACGAATCTGTGTATTTCTAGGTATCAACAGATATAAAATCCACTTTTTTATCTGCACACCTTCATATGCTTGTTGTGAAAAAAGGATCAGTAGATTCTTAAATGTAGTCAGAACAGGGATGATATAAAATTCACATAGGGCTGACACTGAATATCATAAAATCAATATTTCATCTCTATTAATTGAGTTTTGGAGTTTTTCCTGTATCATTTGGTTGGAGATACACCCTTCCTCTGACTAGGGTTTTCTTGTACATAAAAATATCATCTTTTACCCCTAGTTGTTTCTCTGCTGAATTATATCTACACCTCCCTTTTTCTGGCAAAGTTCATGACATGATTCTAAATTAACTAAGCTCTATCTTCTTTTTTTCTCCCCACAATATTCTACTTTAGCCTCCATAGCTACTACACTAATAATATTCTCATCACTTAGTGATATGGAGCCACATTGAAATTCTTTGTTGAACATGTGCAATGTTGGAGGATTCTTCCTCTGTAACCTCACTTATTCCTTTTATAACATTTGTAATTTGGTTTTATAAGCATGAATTCTTGCACTCGTGGAAACTTGTATAGTTGAATCTTGACCACACTGTCTTTAGTATGTGATATGACTCTTTCACATTTACATTCAAGCTCTTTGATCATTTATCTTTTGTTAATTTTCACTAATCAGCGGCTTTTCATCATCTTTCTGTTAGTCGAAATTCTTTCTTCAATCATTATCAGGCCTTGTTTCCCATGCTTGCTCTAAGCATATCAAACTTCTTTATAATTTTATGTTGCAGCTCACTTCTCAAAATTTCTCTCACATTTTTATACTTGAGTTTTGTTTCTGCCAAAGTGAGAGAACCAGGCAATGTGTCACATTTTATCTGAATATAAAATACCTCAATTGTGCAAAGGGAATATTTGGTAAATCATATCAACCTCCATTCAGTGACTAACAGGGGCAAAAATGAGCAACCTACAGTTGAATAGAATTTTGTGTGGAATTTCACTCAGTAGCTCAACCTGCAGTAGTAGAGACATTAAAGAAAAGAAAATCAGAAGTTGAAATAAGAATTAATATTAATTTTCAAACATGAGAAGGACAAAGACTCTTTACAGAGTACCAGATTAATTAGATCAAAAAATACACATAATAATCTAGAAAATGTAAAATAACTATTAAAACAGTCTCTCATATTCAGTAAACACACTAAAGCAACCACAAACTCTTTAGAAGAGGATATTTCAATTTCTCTAACATGATAATTTATCAGATTCTAGCCACAAACATGTGAAATAGATAAATCACCAGGTCCTTTACATTAATTTTGTCACTCGACATTTTGTTATAAATCATCAAACATACATACCCACATATACGTGCAGCTAGAACAATAGAAAATTAATAAATATGTATACAAAAATTTAAAAGCATGAAAAACTCTTCATAAAAATCTACAAACTACATTCAGATAGATAGAAGCCACTTACTACATTTCCCTGTTGCATGAACACTGGAGGGGGAGAAGAGCTGCTAAGAATCTCAATGATATGGATGTGTGCTCACGAAGGTGGCTTTAAACTGGAGCTGCTTCAGATGTCTTACAGCTAACAAATCGGAAAAAATTGCAGCCAAGTGCTTGCTAGTTGGCCTGGAGCTATTGTTTAAATATTGAATTGGAAGGTGGACCCATTTGAAAGTTCCTGCATCTGTGATTGAACGAAGGGACTTAATATTCAAAAGATGATGAGTCTCTGCCTCATCTCCTAAACTCAATTGGAACCTTTTACAACCAATTCTAAGCCAGTACTTTTACCAGAAATCTATTGCAGGGTGTGTCACTTAGATTTGGTTACAGATTCCACCAAAGCTGAATTGAGAATCAAAGACAGTCCATGTTATTTATCAGTTTCACACACTTACTCTTTTGGAAAGTACTGTGTGTGACAGCTATCCACCAAATGGAGACAGTGCTGAGAAGCTCAAAGTAAAACATCCAGGATTGCACAAGTGCAGTTTATCAGGGACTTACTGATAGGAGAAAATCTGGAGCACCCCAGGCAGGAAGATCCGTGTAGCTGGAGACAGAAAAAAAGGGGGGGATTTATATGTTAAGCACCTAAAGATAGACTTCAGCCCTCCAAACTGCACCAATTCCAAAATGTATGGGGGCTTACTAAAACACTAGTAGGATCTAAAGTATCAGTTCTCAAACATCCCAGGCATCATCACAAGTTAAAAGAAAACTTTTAGCCTTCTTAGCAAATTTGTTGTTCCTGTAAGATTTGAAATACAGTCCAGTGTCATCTAGCAGGCTAAATTGTGTTTATGGCCAAAACATGAGAACTATATGGAAATCTCAACAGAGAGAATCATTTGACAATGCAGTATTGCATAATATTTTTCAGGAAGAACTCTCAAGCTGTAGAAAGAATGTACCTTAACATAATAAAGGCCATGAATGACAAACCCACAGTTCACATCTTACTTAATAATGGTAATCTGAAAGTTTACTAAGATGAGGAACAAAGAAAGAATTTTCATTCCTGCTGTTACTATTCAAGTTAGTATTGGAGGACTTAGCAACAGTACTTAAGCAGAAAACAAGTAATTAATGGAGCTAAAAGCACATATACCTTAAAGTGGTTTATAAACACAATGCAATACTAATCAAAATTTGAAGAGCATTTTTTAACATAATTAGAAATACTAATCTTAAATTTCATATGGAATCACAAAATATAGTATACCCAATAACTAAAACAATTTTGAGTTGGAAAATCCAAAATGTGATCATTGGATTTCTTATTTGGAAAATCTAGTACAAAACTATAATTAGATAATTAGTATGGTGGTGGGATAAAAATACTTTCATTGCCTGATGAAAATAATAAACATTTCTAACACAAGTCCTAATGCTTATGATTAACTAACATTGATAACTGCATGGAGAAAGCAAGTGGTAAAAGATACACAGGTTCATTTAGTGGTGCTGGGGACACTGACCATGCACATACAAAAGAATGATTATGATTGTTTTATTAAGACAAAAGTAAAATCAAGGAAGAATGAGAGTAAAACAAAACAATTAATATCAATGAGAAATACAATAGTTATTAATAATTAAAGTGAAGGAATGAAAATAATAAAACATATAAAAAAGGAGAAACAGTATCAGTAAAAATCAGAAGGAACAAATTATAGGAGCATTATGTCATAAAGAAATGCTGCAAAGGTAAATCTGAAACACAGGAAAGCCTAGGGTACCATAGGCTGGAAAATAGCAATGTCGAAGATGTCCTTGTACCTCCCTCTCACTCTCAAGGCTGTATGCGGAATCCTCACTCAGGACAGCTGGCTTTCCTGGGTCAGTGAGTCTCCTGGAAAGGCTACATGTAAGTGGCAGAGACTATCAGGGCTGGAGTGACAAGATGCCTCCTCCCAGTGGACATCAATCATCCGTTACCTGCTGCCTCAGTGACCCTTCTTACTGCTCCAGTTTGATGCATCCCCAGAGGAGAAACAAATCACCCCCAGATGCAAATTGAATCTCCTGTTGAATGCATAATGGTGACAAAATAAGAGTGCCAAGTCTTGGTTTGAGGACATACATTCTCCCAAGTGGAGTGGCATCAGAGAGCAAACTTTATGATCTAGAAAGTTGTTGAAATTTAGTTTTCACACAGCTGATGGAAATTTCCACAGCACTGATTTCAACCTGACTGTAGAGCATGACACCAGTGAATATACTAGAGATGCTTTTCCACTGGAGACTAGTGTGCCTCCTGCACTCACAGTGTGTTTTAATTATATTTCTGTTGCATCAACCAAGTACCATGTAGCTCAGCACAGGAATCCATCATGATTTTAATGCATACAGTTTGCTGTGGAACCAATTTCTCATTTCAAAACT
>RJWT010047648.1:0-11267 GCA_004365215.1 Cuniculus paca | reverse complement strand
TGTCTGCCACTGTCTTCCACCGCCATGCCTCTCTGCTGGGACCTCTGGGATCCACTGCTACTGCGACCTCAACCACAACCACAACTGTGGGTCTCCAAGCTCAACAGCTCTTCTCACAGGGTGAGTCCAGCTCCAGGCTAAGGTGCCACCAGCCACCACCTTCCTCTACATTTAAATTGTTTTTTTTATTCTCTCTGTGGGCTTTAATTCATATTTTAAATTCTTCCTGGGTCCAGGGGACCCACTTCCTTCCTTCTTGTCCTCTCCATGATGTTGTATTCCAGATCTGAACTGTTTCTCTCAGAGAGACTGTTTACTCTGCTGCTTATTGTTCTGCCATCTTTCTGGAAGTCCTCCTTCCTTTCTTTTTTCCCTTCCTTCTTTTCTCTCTTTTTTTTTTCTCTTCCTATCATAGTGTACTCTCTAGTCAAGTGCAGCTTAAAAAACACATTTTAAGATTATTCCATACAAGAGAAATAAGAAAAAATAATTAAAAGGACACAGATAAGAGAGGAAATTTAGTGATGTTCCAGTAAGTCTTTGTTGTTTCTAGACTACGAGCCCATTCTGAAAATTTAGCTTACAATTTACACAGCAGGATACTCATATGCTGCTTTATTAATATGCTAGCTTAAGGCTAAAATAAGAACCAAATAACATCTCAATTACAACCACTTCGAGCTTCTTTAATCTGATGGTGACGTATTAACACAAAGAACAAACTTTTTGGCAAAAGAAATAAAAATATAGCTTAAGTTTTGGAGTTTGGAAACTTGATATATTTATAAAGTTAATTATAGTGTGATATTTTAAACAACTGTATTTTACTTAAGTTTATTTTCATAAAAATAATGAAATAGTCCTTTGTGGAGAGATTTCTTATATTGACCTCACTAATAGATCTAATTAAAATAGTCCCTCTCCTGTAGCTGTAGAGTTTTGGAAAACGGTTTATAAATTACTTTTTTATATCCTTTCACATAGCAAAAATGAGTTTGTCTTCATGCTTCCTGATACGGAGTGGAACGGGGTGATGAGAAGGTTCCCCCAGCAGTGGCAGTCAGGCTCAGGTCTAGGTCTGAACTCAGGGGGCAATCGGGGCTTGCTTGTTCTTCCCTCCTAGTGACTGGTATTAGTGACAATAGACAGATGCTGAAACTCAGAGGCCTCAGGGAGATACCAGTGTTGCAAATAAATCACTCCTTGATCTTTAAATATCATTCATCCTTCCGAGCTAGTACAAAATATACAATTAAAAGTATTGGGTGGGAGAATAAATGAGTTTTGTACAAGCAACAACAAAAATGAGCCTTTTGTTCTACAAAGGAAATTACACACTTCAAAACACCTAAAAGTACCTTTCATTAAAGAGAACATGAATATTCTTTAAGAGAAGAGAAGTTGCTACTTGCTCTAAAGAAAGTAATGAGATTATCACGTACCTCAACAGTCCTAGAGATAACTGTGGAATTTTTTAATTATTAGGATAACCTGTACCTTTGCTGAGTTGGATAAAATAGATAATGGACCAAGTTGATTGGGTTCTTCCAACTCAAAATAATCAAATGAGCCAAATTCTGACAAATTTGGAAAAACAAGTTGTGAATTTAAAGATATAGAGTCTTCTTAAGAGTGAAACATAAAATAACCAAGTGCTACTTTCAAAATACCAAAGGTCTAGACCAGTGGTGGCAAATCTGTGGCACTTATTCTGCAGACAGCTGTTTGTGATCATTGAAAGCTCTAAAAGATTCACCTCCACTGGTCTAGACCAAGTTCCAAATCCTAGGGTGTGTGGAGTAGCCCCGTGTGCCTGATTCTTATGGCTAGCAATACAATATGATGTGATGGGGAACCAAACAAGAGAACTTGGTGGGCCCCAAAGATCAACTCATTCGAGGCTCTCTGCAGTCTGGTAAGGACTTTCCCTCTAGCCTCCTTCTACTCATCTGCTGCCATGCTCTCCTTAGACAGTTTCCCTCTACTCTCTCTGGTCCTCCCTTTCCTGGTGCTCTCCTGTCTCTGGGTCTTCCCCAGCGTAGGTGTCACTCTGCAGGAAAGACTGCCTTCACTTGCTGTCTATTTGTTGACTATCTACTGTATGCAAGAGACAGAAAAAGATACTGCTTTGTTGCAGTAAATAATTAAGCAAGATGATTTTGGATCCTGATAAGACCTATGAAGGAAATCAATAGAGCAATGTGATAGAGCATGGTTAGGGCAGAGAGGCAGAGTTACTTGACAGAGATAGGCAGGGGAGAAAAAGCATTTTGGAGAAGAGGACATTGAAATAACAACTGAAGAAGAAAATGGAGGCTGCCATGCAAAGATGGAGAAAACTTCCCCAAGCAAGGGCAAAGTAAGCATGAAGTTTCAGAGGTGGGAGTGGAATGGAAAGTTCAGGAAATCAAATAGAATGGCCAGAAAGTAGTAAGCAAGTGGTCCCAAGTAAGGCCACCAAGGCTGGAGAGTTGGAGTAAAGTCGCAAGGGATCTGGAAGTCCATGAAAGGAGCGTATGTATTTTTATTTTTAGTGAAATTGGAAATCATTGAAGAATTTAAAGCACAGGTGTAATATAATGAATTTTATATTTTTAAAACATACAACTCTGGTTGCTGTATAGGACAAGGATCTCACAAAAGGAAAGGGAAATAGCAGCCATAAGATTTGCTGGAGAATAATTGTTTAAGTGAGAGAGAACAGTGGCTTGGACTGAGTCAGTAACAGTGAAGGCTGAAGAAAGTGACTGGATTCTAGTGGTGCTGTGAAACAGAACTAATTTTGGGGATGGATATATTCTGAAGGATGACTGCAAGATAAAAGTACTGAATGACTTGTGGCTTAGGAACCTAAGAACAGAGAGGATGGTGTCAGCATTTTATAAGTGGGGGTAGCAAAGTAAGGGATATATTCAGAGAGGGAAATGGGAGTTGCATTTTGGACACGACTTTGAAATATCAACAGAACATGCAAGTGGAAATACTGAAGAGCAGTTTTGATGAGAAGGAAGAAAAAGAAGGCAGTAAGTTTCAATGGTCACTTGTGAAATTCCACCCATGGTAGTCGTCTGCCTATACTTAAATATGCATACTCTTGGAGCAAAAATTTCAGTTCTGTTTGCCTCTTATCTATGAAATCTTGACATACATGTACAAAGAGCCATTAGCTTATACATTAGCATATTTATTATAGCATTGTCTATGAGAGCAGCTAGTGAGATCTACTTAAATATTCACTTTTTGAGAGAGTGCTTCAACTGCATTCCATCTAGAACATAAAATCTCTGGCAATAGTTATAGGAGAGATCTCGGGTTGTGAAATTAGAAAATCACAAAATTATTTAAGAGAAAAAAGTCAAGTTAGGAAATTATATATTAATATTGTCTATTTATTGGAAGAAGCAGTGTCATACAAAGATACATACATCAGTAAGAAAATCTATAAAAATGTGGCTGCATGTTATATCTGGGAAGAAGAGACAGCAGATAGGGAAGTAAAACTTGGAGTCTTATTGTTTGAATTTTTACAACAATAAATGTATAATGTATAATTTTAATATTTTAAATAACATTCAAACCAGTAAGTTCTAGCCACTGACCTTAAACATAATGAATATCTACTCCTTTATGTTACAGAACATGAAAGTAATTATCAGAGAGGTTGAAGTACCTTGTCAAAATTTCAGGGCTGGCTAAAACTGAATTCTCGTATAGAGGAGGCTACCTGGTTCTTGGAGATTTTCTCACTTTTTGGCTTTGTGAATGATTTGGTTCACACAGTAAGTATGTAGCTAGTTGTAATGTGTAGATTTTTAGAAAAATATGCATGTAGCTGGTCTCTCTACAAAAAAGAAGTACATATTTCTCTGTAGTTGCAGGAGTAAGCATTGAGGGGTCTGGGGCATTTAGAGTAAGTCAGAGAGTTCTTGAATAAGTAGGAACTCATTAAGAAATTATAGGGACCTGAGCTCCTCTCTCTCTCTCTCTCTCTCTATATATATATATATATATATATCTCTGTCTGTCTCTCTCTTTCTCTCTGTCTGTATCTCTGCCTCTCTCTGTTTCTATCTCTGTCTAGCTCTGTCTAGCTCTCTGTCTGTCTCTGTCTCTGTTTGTCTCTGTCTCTCTCTGTCTTTCTCTCTCGCGCTCTCTCTGTCTGTCACATACACACACACGCACGGAAGAGGACCTAACAGCATGAGGTAAAATGAGGACCTAATCACACAACCTAAGAAAATACCTATTTCAAAGACTCACCTCTCTCACATCACATCTCTTTAAAGCTTTTTAAAAAATATTTTTAACTGATACATTAAAAGCATAGAAATTGTATATCTTAATGGGTGGCGTGTTGTTTCAATATGTGTACACATACATAAGGTTTAAAGCAAGAAATCAAGTTATGTACTAGCTTTGGAAAATAGGGTGTGTGCTTAAATTTAAAAATGTATTACAGTAAAAAGCACATAGTCATTAATCCCCTCAGAACCCTCCCCCACATTCATCCCATCATTCTTGCCACTTTCTGCAGCATTTCTGAAAGCCCTCTTTCACAAGTGCTTTAATTGCACTGTTGTGTCTGCCTCAATATCTTTCCTGGATTCAAAACTTTTCCCTTTCATAGTCATTTTGACTTTGGGGAAGAGTCACAAGTAACACAGCACCAGATCTGGTGAATGATATAAGTGTAATGCTTCTAGGAGCCTGCGTTTCTGCTGCATGGCATGCAGCAGCAGCATTCTCTGTATTTTTTATCGCACTTCACAAAGACATGAAAGGGAATTTCTAGAACCACTTCTGAAAGTACCACGGACAATGGGATAAATCCGCTAAAATTGAGGGGGTATTTCAAGAGGAATTGATGGCACTGTGTCTTTCATTATAATTTTTTTTGTTTAAACACCATATTTTTTTATCACCCTTGTGTATTTGTCTCCTCAAATATCACTTCCATGTAAAGCAAACTTTTGAAATTCTTTTATCTAGCTTCCAAAACTGTGCAGTGCCTGATTGTTGTCTAGTTACTCATCTCAGTAATGGTTCACTGGAGCTCCTTGGTCCGAACAACAACTCTATACCCACTGATCAACCTTGACCTCCCTCCTCCCTCTTTGTCCTCAGCCTCTGCCAACCACCATTCTCTCAACTTCTAACTCACCGCCATGTCTTGAGCAATGACATCTCTGCGTAACAATGCACACTGAGTTATGATTTCAATGATGAAGTAAATCCTGAGACAGGATTTCTGTGGCCAAGATTTGTGGACATGAGAATGGAGGAAGGTCTTTCAAGGAGCAGAGGAGAGACAAAAGAGTGTATCTACATGGTTCTGTTTGGTTTGGGGGTTGTTTATTTGTTTAGATTTTAGAGGGCTTCTTTCATTCCATTTCATTCAGTCTTCAACTGATTCTTTCAAATGGGACTGAAATAAATACCATTTCTGCTACCATGACTGCCACTTGTTCATCAGAGCTGGTGTGTTGGGATCCAAATAATGAGAAAGGCTTCTCCTGCTTTATCTGTCCCATGAGGAGACTCCTTCTCTACCTCATCATCCTGTTCTCTCTGTATTCCTTGCCTACTTCTCACAATGCAAAATAGGCCATGGAACCAATTGGTTAGTACTAAAAAATAAGCCCCTGTAGTCTCAGCCCTTCCTCTCTTCTCTTCAACTCTGGAATCTGATGTTTCTGCAGGAAGCATGAATTCTTCCCTATTTCTGTGCCCTGAGTTTTACAAACATCCTCAAATGTGCAGGCATTTTCAACAGAGCAGGGGCAGTGTAATTAAGTCTTTTCCACTTCTGGGATTCAGTATTAGTGAGCCTGCTAGCACATAAATAGCAAATAGAATCTACATTTTTCTGACATCTGCCTCATTGATAAGAAAAATAATATGTCAGCCTCCAATTTGCCTCCTTCTTAAGCCTTATTCTTCTCTTGTTCAGAATCAAAGTCAACAAGAAGGTTGTTATTTATTGGGGTCCCTCAAATGTAACAATGATATAGAAGATAGTAGAGAAGCAACTCTGGTCAAGAGGGAATTGGTATCAATGACTTGGGCCCTTGCAAGGGACACGTGGTTTCACACCATTCTGTCAAGAAATGTTCAGGTTAGGAGACAATCAGCATATTTTCTAGCGTTTATTGCACAAATATCATTATCGAAAGAAACATCGTGCTATTAGAGATTTGTGTGCACCTAAATATAAGTAAAATAATCTTTATTTGAATGAAAATAAATCACACTGCTTGGATGGCTTTTAAGTTTAAGAAAAATAGCTTCCCACGGATCCAGCCTTGCTGACACCTGCAAGATAGGCTTGCTGCTTTTGTATCACTACTGCTACCTTCCACAAATGGCCTTCTATGACAGCAGCTGTGAATATCTCTTCTGGCCCATTTTTAGTGTCATTAGTGCCTGCAGCCTAGAAACCTTATCTTGTTCCTGGTCGTGTGCTTTGCTGTATCTGTTATAGAGATTTGCAACTTGTAGATAGCAACGAAATGGAATTTTAAAATGTTTAAAAGCAAGCAGATCATAAGCCAAAAGGCTTAGAGTTGACAGCAAATCCTATGCACTTTTCCTCTGCTTAGCCATTTAATGACATATTTAAAAATCAATGGACATCAAGAACAGTCTGGAAAGGGAGTTCCTAAGGAGGAGCCTTGGGTAGTTGAGAGAGAGAGAAAGACAGAGAGGAAGTGTTTCTTGATCAATGTTGTCCCATGCTTTTTACTACAGTATACCTTACTTTGCTGGCTCAATTTCTCAGGCTTTTACATACCATTGGTAGACAGCAGGAAACCACCCCCCTACAAAATCCTCCCCTTGCCTACAGATGGGTGCCTTAGGAGAGTTCATGTATTCCTATCAGTGTCATCTGCCCACAATGCCCCTAGAATGACCTGTGGTATTTAGTCCTTAAGCAAGGTTTCCAATCCCTTCTTCTTGGGGTTCCAGAAGCTGCATTCTCTAATTACCAGATGGGTAAAGAAACTTTGTATTGGATGAGGAAACTGCCCCACCTCATTTGAATTCAAAGAGGGGATATTTATGTTCATTGTCTCCTAGAGAACTTTGGGAAAACAGTTCCCTCAGCTTCTGCCTGGAGTCCCATTCTTTTTCCTCATCTCTTCTGCCAAGCTTTTCCTCATTTTCTTTCAGAAAAAAAAAAAATCCTTCACAAAAATCCAGGCTTGGAGACTCAATTCATGTCTATACCATATCCCCAGTGCCTTTAACCAGGGATTCATTGATAAAGGCCCTCCTTATCCAAAGCAAACTGAGCAGAGAAGCAGCATTGAGCCTCAGAAATCCCTGAGCATCAACCCTAATTAACTGTGCACTGGTCCAGCTCAGAACCCAGAGGCAGAGACACTGACCATTTCCTGTGCCATCTCAACACTCACATAGCACTATCCCCACCCAGTTCCACAGCTCAGACTTGGTGCAGTGGAGTGGATTGAGGAAGGAGCCTGGGAGACCTACAAAGAGCAAAGAGCCCTGCAGTGAACCTGAACTCTATTGTAGCCCACTCCAGCCCAGTTCTGCTGCCTCCATGTGACCCTGGAAAAGTAAATGATTTTCTCCATTTCTTCCTCAGTTTTTCTGTCTATCCATAAAGCACTGTGACATGCTAAGAATAAATATGTCTTAAATAATAGAAATGCCAAATACTAACTTTTTGGACCTAGTTTAGTTACTCTCTCATAATCATTCAGGAAATTTCTATATACCCCCATGTGCATTCATGCTTCCAAAGCTTTAACCCATTGATGATTACACAATCCCAGGAATATGAATGGCACAAGTCTTGTTCATAACTTTTAAGATGAGAAAATGGCTCATTGCATGCTCACCTGCTATGCTAGGACAAACCTGGGGGCTGACAATGAACTAAGGAGCATCATTAATTGTTGTTGCTGGAGCATCCAAACCAATAGTGGAAATTCAACAGCCAAGGAGCAATTTGAGTTTTAATCATGACCTTTTCCTTCACCACAGATATATACTGAAGCATTGGTTGTCTCACACTCACGGAAAATCATGTTGCAGAAGAAATAACTGAATAGGGTTCGCATTGCAAATAGCAAAAATCAGCCTTCTACTTGAACCACAGGAGACCCACTCATTGGACCAGTGTACACATGTGACAAATTGTACACCCTCTTTTCCCAGGAAGAAGCTGGGGTTAAGTTTATTGCATTAATTTTATTGATTTATACTCTGTGCAAGATGAAAGTCATGTGATTTCTTGGCTAATAGTGATAATATGCCATGTTCCTTTGACAGGTTTTCTGATTGGTCTAAGAGTTATTTTTTTTCCCCTGGGCCACATCTTACACAGCTAACCTCAGCAGTTTCATAGGAGAGCCAGAATTCAAGAGATCCATGGGTTTCCTGTGTTAACTCACTTTCCCCAATACAAAGATTCACACACTCTTAAAACTTTTCTAGGTTTCAACCGACTGAGGGGAACATCTAAGTAGCAAGGAACTCATGATCTTTTGCACTAATGCTTTCTCTTTTGGGAAAGCTTCTGTGATTAAAAAGTTCTAAGGAGTCTTGAGTCCAAAACTGTCTTTGTACCCAGGTTCCAAAATATTACCTTGACTAACAAGTCTTCAGCCCAGCTCCTGGCCCACAGTAAGTATTTGATGCAGATATTACACTGATATAATGCCCTGTACTCTGTTAAAACCATGATCATTAAAAGCAGGCATGACAAAGGTGAAGTGCAATTTGGAAAAAGCATTCTCTAAGATCCAATTTCTTACTTGATAAATTGTGGATAATAATAGGGCTAACCTTACAGGGTTGAGAGACTCAAATGAGAGAATGAAATCCAAGCACAATACGATGACTGAAAGTAAGTATTCAGAGTGTTCAGCTATTATTAATATTTCCACTACTGAGAAAGATGGCATAGGCCTCTAATCCCAGATACTTGGGAGGCTGAGGCAAGAGAACCACATGAGCCCAGGAATTTAAGTGCAACATGGGAAACATAGTTAGATTATCCCTTGAAAATAACAAAAATAAAAACAAAAAATTTAAACACACAGAAACAACCTCTCCCCTCCAAAAAACAAGCAATTACTCCCATCAATAATCATTTCTGGAAACCCTTCTTGCAATCAAAATTGCCAGGCACATATACTAAAAGGAGACTAATGAAATAACTGTTGAGAGAGCTAAGAATAAGAGACCTCTGTTTTAGTCCATCTCGCAAGCTCTTGTGGATATAGCACACTACTTAGCACATGGTGTCTGCTACATAAATATTTATGGTGTTATATGAACTAAACTTTCCTTTAATGAGGTCGTACGAAGTGTAATCTCAAAATATATTGTCATAGATGCTACTGTTCTCCCATGAAGCTTCACTTGAAAAATATCTATGGCAAATGCATTGATTAGTAAATTCTTTTTGTATAAATTCTTTTTCCCCCTTCCTTTATCACTTCCACATCCTTCTGGGTATTGGACCTATTTTCACTCTTTTTCGTATAGATAAACTTCACAGTCGGTCATTTCTAACAGCCAATGTCACAGAGTTAGAAGACGACTTGAAGATTAATTCCGTCCTCTATATTTTACATACACTGAAACTAAGGCCTCAAGAGTAGATGCAAGATACCCAACTAAGGTGGTTCTTTTTGGGGGAAGTTATTTTTTTGAGACAGGGTATTTCCGTTATTCAGGCTGACCTTGAACTTTCAGTGATCCACCTGCATCAGCCTTCCAAGTGTAAGGATTACAGGTGTGTGCCACCACACCTGGCTTTCACCCTGGTTCTTAGTAGTTAAAGTAGAATAATAAAATTAGTTCTGATGTCAAAGCTAGAATTTCTTTTTCTCTACAACACCGTCAGTAGATATCAAGAGTTACTATTGTATAGCATCTTTGGCCTTTTCTGACATCTTTTCTATGAATATAACTAAATGTAGAGCCTCCCTTTAGAGTTTTTAGAAACTTGCAAGTCAGGCACAGTGATGCATACCTCTAGTTCTAGCTACTTTGGAGGCTGAGGTAGGAGGATTGGTTGAGACCAGGAGTTCATGGCCAGCCTGAGCAATACAGTGAGTCTCCATTTCGAAGAAGTAGGGGAGAAGGAGGAGGAGAAGGAAGAAGATGAAGAGAAGGAGGAGGAGGAGGAGGAGGAGAAGGATGGGGAGCAGAAAGAGGAGGAAGAGAGGAAGAAGAGGAAGAGAAGCAGAGGCCTCTGCAATGTTTCTGGTCATTTGGAAAATCTTAAACAGGAGTAACACATCCTAGCTCCAAGAAAAAGGATCCTAACTATGCTCCCCTCCCACTTCCTGTAAGGACAGAGCCCCCTTTCTCAGGCAGTCTCCTTACTGGAATTGTCTCTTCCTGGTATCCCAGAGCTTCCCCACAGCTAAGTCTGCAGAGGCTAAAAGGAGCCCTGCTGTGCTTGGGTCATTAGGCCTCTCATCTTCCCTCTTCGTATGACGGACATGAAGAGCACATAGTATCCTCTCTTGAGAAAAACACCCAATTAAACATGCTCATTAAAACCCTATGACTCTCCTGCTTTCTTCAAATGCACTACAAAAATGAATCATCTTCTGCTGACCTGAAACCTGGCCAGCCAGCGCTTGGCCCAGGCGGAGGTGTGGGCTTCCTGCCAGAACCTCGCGGGACATAGGAGGTGGTTTCACTGTCAAATGCCAGGCTTCGCGGCTGCCCCTCCAGCTGGTGATGAAAGGCTGGCAAGCAACTGTGGAAGGAACCCTGAACAAAATATCACAGTTTACCCACAATCGAAAGGATGATAGCAAATGCAGGTAAAAATGAGTTCAAATCTGTCCAATTCTACCCCTAATTGGTCTCATCCACCATTTCTGGCTTTCTAAATACAGGCTGTGATGTGATGTGGTAGGAAAGGCATGAAACAGAAAGCCAGGACACCACAGCTTGTCCACAGGCCCTACCACCAGCTAGTTGTATAATCTTGCAGCCTCAGGTACCTCATGGAAATGAGCATACTGCTTAGGTCTTTCACATCACTGATTTTATTTTAAAGCCCAGTCCCAATCCATTTGGCTACCAATGAAATTGCCATCACTATTAGCTAATATTCATAAAATATTTACTTTCTATCAGATAATGCTAGGTGGTTAATTGCTATGGGATGGTTCATTTAATCCCATAACAGACCTTTGAAGGAATCTAAAACTATTCTTCCTATAATGCAGATGAAGAAACTGAGATTTAGGAGAGTGAGATGACCTTGCTTG
>RJWT010047647.1:0-11266 GCA_004365215.1 Cuniculus paca | reverse complement strand
GAGAGTTATAAAAGAGGTACCAGGAAAATACGATGTTATTGGCCATTGTAAAGACTTTGGTTTTGCATTTGATGTGTTAGACAATTTTCAAATGTGAGTATGTGCTATACTGAATATAATTAGAGGGGGTAAGCAGACTAGTTAGGAATCTATTATTTGTAGGACAGATTATAATGAGAACTTGGAGTAGAGTCGTTACAATGAAAGTGGTGAGAACTGGTTTGGTTGGATTTTATTTTTATTCCTACGTATTTGAAATTCAGGGCACCGGAATTTCCTGATAGATTGGTTGTGGGGTGTGAAAAAGAAGATTCAAAATTGATACCAGGGTTAGTGTAAGCAATTAGAAGTATGGAATTGTCGGATTCCTAGATATGGAGTAGTGGGTGAAGCAGATTTGAGGAGAAAATCAAGAGTTCAGGTTTTGAATGTGTTGTTTGAGGTGATTCCTAAGAATTCTTAGAAAAGACAGGCAGCTGAGCTGTGAGTTTTTAATACAAGTAAAATCTTAGCAGGAGACAAATTTGGAGATTGTAGACATACGAAGTGTACATATATGTAAAAATTTTCCTAGAATTTTTACTAATGGAAGAATTTGTTGGGGATGAGCAAATATTCAACTTAACAGTACCAAAATCTTTTCCAAAGTGATTGGATCATTTTATTTGCCATAGGACTAGAGCAATGTTTTTATTCATGTACTGACTATTGTTATATTCACACTAACGATAGTTATCTCATTGTGATTTAAGTTTGTATTTCCCTGTTTGTTGATATGGTTGAGTATCTTTACATATATGTACTGTTTTCTTTTAGAGATACAATATCCCTGTCTTTTGTTCAATTTTTTATCATATAGTGTATTTTACTGATTTGTATAAATTTTTCATATAATTTGGATACTAATTTTTATATGTGTTAAGGACTCTTCCAATTTATGAATTCTCAGCCAGGCATGGTGGCACGTGCCTATTATCCCAGCACTTGGGAGGCTGAAGCAAGAGGATCACCATGAGTTCAAGGCCAGTCTGAACTAAATAGTGAAACTGTCTCAAAAAACTTAAACTAGTTTATGGATTCTCTTTACTTTCTGTGTTATCTTTGGAGGGACAGATCTTAATTGTGACCAGCAAGTTAGATTATCCACTTGCTTGGTTTGAGAATCTTCCAGGGGATAAATAAAGCACACTTCTGGGTATGTCTGGGTTAGTCAGGGAAGCATGATCTTGGAGCCTTTATTTGGTCCCTTGGCCCTTTGCAGCACTGTTCCCCATCCTATCTCCCAGCCACCATGAACTAAGCAAGCCAGGTGACCATGAACTGAACCCCTGAAACAGTCTAATTAAACCACTCCTAGTGTCTCAGTGACAGGATATTTAATATAGTAACACAATTCAAATTTTAAAATGTTTTAATATTTAATGTAATTTATGTCTTTTTTTTTTGTAATTTATGTTTTATTCAAGAAATCTTTATCCCATGACCATAAGTTCTCCCCCTCTCTCCCAAAAAGAGTTGCCTTTCACATTTATTTACTTGTTGGGAATTTTCTATTTGATATGAGAAAGAAAACTCAGTTACTTTCTTATTTCCTACCCCTACCCTCTCGCATATATATGCATATAATCACTTTCCCAGCACCAATTTTAGAATAGTGAAATGTTCCCACATAGTACCCTTATAATGCTGTGTCATATATCAAGTATCCATATGTATTTGGGTTTTGGGGGCTGTGCGATTGGCCAGTTTGTCACTGTATCATTTCTTTCCTTTCTTAATTATTTGACTTCTCAAATCTCAATATCTGTAAAGATGAGGTGTTCTCTCTCACTTGCCCCCACCCCCATCTCTTTTCTTCAGAATTGTTCTGTGTCTTTCTGGGCCTATGCTTTTCCACAAAAATTGGTTTTTTATTTGTTTTTCTTTTTTTTCCATAAGAATTGTAAGTGGCACTAAATCAGATCAATTTGGGGATCTCTATTTATTGCTTTACTTAGATCTTTTTTTAGTTACTGAAAATGTATTCAATAATTTTTATAATTTTCTTCACACATGTCATTTTACAAACAAATCTTATTAGAGCTATTCCTGAGCATTTTAGGCTTTCTCTTACTATATTGCATCTCTGCATAAATGGTTTCATTTGCTAATTTATAAAATTGCAGTTGATTTTTGGACTTCTAACCAGCACTGACCTAAACTAATTTCTTCACCGAGGATTGAACTCATGACCTTGCATTTGCCAGGCAGGCGCTTAGGCCACTGAGCTAGATCCCCAGCCCTGGTATTTTTGAGACAGGGTCTCACTATGCCGTTCAGGCTGGCCTTGAGCTCACTTTGTAGCCCAGGCTGGTCTCGAACTCATAACGATCCTCCTGTCTCAGCCTCCCGAGTGCTAGGATTACAGGCGTGAGCCACCACGCCCGGCTCCTAAACTGATTTCTAATAATATATCTGACTATTATTTTCATTTTTATGTTTGATAATTTCAACAAATGACTGTTGTTTATTTCAGTTCTTTAATGCTTTATTTTTTCTCACTTCTGTTCTGACTAGAAGAATGTCTAACATAATGAGAAATAAATAGAAAAATCAATGTTATCTTTGCCATGCTTCTGATTTTAAAAAGATACTTTTGATCCATCATCTTTAATGTTTATGTCATTAGTGATACATTCTCCTTATGGGTTAAGGAAATTCCATTTATTATGTTTTGTTTTATCATTAATGAATGTAGAATGTTTAAATTCTTGTTCTGCACATACTCAGATGACATGATTTTTCTCTTGTATTGCATCAGTATACTAAATGACATATAAGTATTTTCTAATGTTAAATGTCTTTCATTATTGAGATAAACCCATTTTGGGGGGTGTTTTATACATTTGGAAGTTTTTTCTTAATCATTTTTTACCAAAGATATATGTACTACATTTTATAGTCTTTGCAAAGTACTTTTTTCTTTGATCTGCTCTGTTAAATCTTTTTCTAATTCAGTTATCCTTATAGTTTATTTTCTTCTACTTTCATTTACTTTGATTTGCTCATTTTTCATTTTTCTGATCTGAGCAATCAAGATCACAAAACTCTTTTTAAGTACCAATTTTGCTTTATCACACAAGTTTTTAAATGTGGTTTTTTTATTGTTGTTTAAATATAAATATCTATTTTAATAGCAGAGTTGATTTCTTGTAATTTCCTTAGTTTTTGTTTTTTTGCTTGATTAAAATTTTCTAATTGATGTTTACTTATGGGGTACACTATGACAATTTGACACATATATAATGCCTAATGATTAAATTATGGTAATTAGCATTTCCATCTCCTCAAATATTATTTCTATGATTTGGGAACTTTCAAATTTTTGTCTGGTTATTTTGAAATATATAATAAATGACTTTAGATTGTATTTACCCTACTCCGCCATAGCACATTATAACTAATTTTTTCTATATAATTGTATGTTGTTATCCATTGGTCAAACTCTGTTCCACCAGTATATTTTGGTACATTGCTTTTCCCTCATTCTTCATTATTTCTTCTGCTTAAGTTTTGTGTCCCCCCTTTCCCAGCTTTTTAAGATAGAAGCTTAGATTTACTTTTAGACTTCTCTTTTTAATATAACAACTTAAGGCTCTGATTTTTACTCTTATCACTGCTTTAATTATAGCCTATGAATTTTGGCATGTTTGTTGTGTCTTTATTTTCATTCTGTTCAAGATATTTTGTAATTTCTCTTGTGACTTCTTCCTTGGCTTATCAATTAAGTGTGTTCCTTCATTTCCAGGTTTTTGAGAACTTTCCAGATTGCTTTCTTACTAATTTCTAATTTTATTTTGTAGTTGTGAAACATACTTTGATGTCTTTTTCAATTAAAGAAGACTGTTTTGTGTCTTAGCATATGGTCTAATTTAGAGAATGTTCTACATAGCCCTTGAAAACTTTGTATTGGCTTGAGTTGGATTATTATATGGAAGAGTTGGTTTAAGTTGGTTGATAGTGTGATTCACATCTAGTTGTATTAGTTACTGAGAGCAGAGCAGAAACTATACTTGCTGAATTGTCTTGTTTCTTCCATAATTTGAGATCTGTTAATGTTTTTCTTACATATAGTGTTTTCAGCCGTTATTTCCCCAAATATTTTTCTGCCCCTTTCTCTTTCTCTGGGGACTCCCTTTACACATGCTGTTGAAATGTTTGACATCATCCTATAGGTTTCTTTAGTTTGCTGTACTTTCTATGATTATTTTCTCTGTTAAGTCCAGATCATATATATTAATCAATTTTTGGGTTTACTGATTCTTCCTACCATGTCAGGTTGGCTATCTAGCCCGTATTTCCTTTAAATCATTGTATGTATTAATTAGTGCTGCTTTGAATTCTACTAAATTCAACATCTGGACCCATTCAGTAGGTATTGACTGCTTTTTCCCTGATAAATCTAATAATTGGTTGAAAATTAGACATTTTAGACATCGTATTGCAGCATCTGTGGATTCTACTTTATTTGGTAAGAGTTTTTGTTGTTTTAGTAGTTTGTGTGAACTTAAACTATATGGCCTGTCTCCCTGACAGTACCACTATGACTCCATGCAGTTTTAAAATTACTTTTAACTAAATTGCCTAGGGATTGTTCCTGTGTTTGTGTGGATTAATGGTCACCTAGTGATTAGGCAGATTGTTGAGCTACCTCAAGCGCCTCAGACATCCATTCCATCGGAGCTGCATGTGGATTGAGGAGTGCCTTTACAGTTATAGCCAATTCTCAAGTCTTCCTTGCCTTTCACATTCAGTGGATTTTCAGGTCTCCTTCCACACATATGTAGAGTTAGTTGTCAGCCATGGATTTGTGGGGAGATTATGGCTCTTGGATTTCCAGAGCACCCCTTTAAATTTCTGGCTGGTCCACACTTGCCCTGAATTGTTTGCAAACCTGCCTTGGCAAACCTGTGGGGTTTTCCCTCCACCTGACCAACTCTCCTCTTGGTCCAGTCCACCACCTCCAAATCCAACACTGCTACTTCTTACCACCACACTTGAAGTTCATAGTCATTGTTTTCCCTCACCAAGCTAATTCCTGATATTCTTATTTGATAGCCATTTTCCAAAAATAAACATGTCTTATGTACTAAAATGATTATTGGTGGTTTTATTTAGTTTTATTCTTATGTTTCTAGAGGAAAAATCATCCAACCTCTTCAGATAGCCACTAACATTAGTCCCTCCCATCTTCAGATCCTGTCAGCTAGGTAGTTAGTGTCAGTAGTCAGGCCCAGTAGAATATTTGTTTGATGTAAAATTACTTTTTTGTTTTCAGGTTGCTTATGATGAAGCTACAGATGAATTTGCTCCTTACTTCAACAGAGAAACTTCTCCCAAAATTCTCATCACAACATCAGATAGACCCCATGGGGTAAATACATAGATTAATACAGTATAGTTCTTGAATTTTTAATTACCTTTTATTTGGTTCTTTAAGGTACTTTGTTCAGAGGAGTTAAATAGGTAATTGCTTTAAGCAATGCCTATCAATAATGTAAATAAAAATTAACTGTTGATGTGGAAGAGGTTCACTGAACATGATTCTTCAAGATAAGAGTTTCTTGGGCTCAGCACTATTAACATTTTGGTCTGGGTAGTCCTTTGTTACGTTGAGCTAATCCTGTTCATCATAGGGTTAGCAGCATCCCCAGACTCTTTCCATTAGTAACCTCAGAAATATCCCTACATGTTGCCAGTTGTCTTTTGGTGGAGCACAAGTGTGGAGAATCACTCAGCTTTAAGATGATCAACCTTTGATAAAAGATGAAACACTTGAAATTTTCATTTTTCCCCCAGTCTTCCTATTAACAGCAGTCATTTCCTTATGAATATAAGCCATGTAGTATTTTATTCTTTTTCACTTATGAGAATTTTTGTTATTTTGTCTTATAGAGAACAGTAAAACTCTGCCAGCAGCTCTCAACAGTTATACCCAACTCACATGTTTATTATAGAAGAGGACTGGCTCTGAAAAAAATTATCCCACAGTGCATCTCAAGAGATTTCACAGATCTAATGGTGATTAATGAAGATCGTAAAACACCAAGTATCCTTTTTGTTTAAAGAAGTTTTTGTATCCCTTCCCTCACCCCTTTTAAAATATAAGAATAAGAATAAGGAAATGTTCCCTATAACTTCCAAAACATGATTTTCTTCAAAAAATGCTTATTCGTGTACAAGATTCTATAAACTGACTTTTTTCCTTTTTGTTCAGTATGTATTTTCAGGAGGCACTTGTTATAGCTAAGACATTGGTTTAATCATTTTGAAGGATGCAGAATGAAAGAGAATCAGCCTTTAGGGAATTCAGAGTAAACAGACATATAAACAGTTAAAGAAATACAGCATATCATATAAACCTTGTGCTGGTCTACCCTGTTCTGAGTGTATCAGGAAGGACTTCACATAGAGATGTTTAAGTGGACCCAAGGAGGTGAATGAGGTGAATAAGCTAAGACAGGCACCTTTAGTGTAGATGACAGTCATCTGAAGGAGTGGTGTGAAGGGACTGACCCAGTCGGATCTGCATGTATGTTGGTCTGGCTATATGAGAGGTTGCACAGCTGATGTCACAGAATCCAGGGTCTGAAGAGAATCTGAGCCCAAACTACCTGGTGGTAGTGTTTTAGATTCCAGTATCAATTTGAAGTAAATGTATCACCTGAGCCCAGGGTGGTTCTGTTTTGAGATAAGGAATGTCTAGATTTATTTTTACCGTTGTTGTTTTATTAACTAGCGGCTTTGATACAGTAACTTTAAAGATGACCAACTGATGAAGTGAAAATTATTGAAAGTTAAGGATTAACAAAAGAACAGCAACAGGACTATGTTTTGTTACCAAAACATGTTCTTTTATCGGTGAACACTAATTATTTAAAATTATTTTAAAAGGCTACATTTTAAATACCCATTTTTTTATGGCTTTTATTTCCATACACTTATTCATCTTATTCATCTGTAGTTTTCTGGAAACTAAAATAGACAAAAACTAGCTTTTTAACGTGGTATTTTGTTGAGTATAATTTGGCTTAACCAGATTAATATAGCAAACTAAAATCTTTTGAATACTTAACTGTTCCAGAAAAGATCGTGTGAAGTACTTGCTGCATTTTTTTAATTGCCCCAGAAGATAAGGTGGTAAGGTCTGCTTGCCTTTTTATTTTGGGCAGTTAAAAGTTGGTCGTAACTCTTTGCTAAGCAGGCATTCATCATTTCAGTAAAACATCCTTTCCCTGTTTTACTGAGTTATTTTATACAGGCACACACATTTCACTTATACAATCTGTAGTCTTTAGAAAGCTTACACTATCTTTTTTTAATATAAAATTCTTTTTACCTGCAATATATTAATTGAACACTTTGTAGACTAAGCTGACAACTTCTTTTCCTCATTATTGAAATACATTTAATCTAGATGTACTTGAAATAGAGACGGTAGGAACCACCATGATACTGTTAATATCTAGGTGGAAAACCTCAAGGATCTCAACTAAGACAGTTAAGATAAAGACACTGTGTAGAAGAAAAAACATGAATGTGAAAGCTGTAAGATTTGGTGGGAGAAGTTGAAGATAACCAAAGATGGCCACAAGTATATTGTAAATTTCTTATTGTGTGTAAATAGACTTGAAACTGTTGATTTTGACCTACATGTAAGGTTCAGTTTCTAACCACTTAATAGTTTACCCTGAGCCAGGTTTGTTTACGTACTGATTATCCCAAGTGTTGCTTGGGCGGGTGTCATTTCAATCAGTTGATTCTTCTATTGAATAAATGTGATAACATTGTCATTTTTATATTATAAAAATTAATAGAAAAAACATGCAATTTTTGGTTATACTGTATTTAAATAATTGGACTGGTAAGTGGCTAAAGAATCAAATGTCTGAAAAAGCATGCTATAAATTGAAATTCTTGTCCATTACCATCAGTTCTGCCCATTACTTACAACTAAGTAATTCCCAGAATTCATTCACTGAAAAATTAACAGGAGGTTACCATAAAGTTGTGTTATAAAGACTTGAGGACTGTTGTATAGGTGGTAATCTTAGTTTGCTGCAGCTGGAACTTTTAGAACTATTGAGCTACTGATCCTGCCAATTTTGTAGGTAAGTATTTTCTTGGTTCATTTGTAGTTTAGCACCTAGCATAGTTCTCTGTCCACAGTAGACAGTGATTGGTTATAACTTGTGATGTATAGTAAACCTAAGAGTAAGAGCTTAAGAAATACTAATAACCTTGATTTCAACAAATGCATTTACAAGTTTCTGGTCTGCTAAGATACAGTTTGCTGCATCTTAACTTTAATGAACAGATGGACTTATTTTGAGTCACTTGCCAAATGGTCCAACTGCTCATTTTAAAATGAGCAGTGTTCGTCTTCGAAAAGAAATTAAGGTAAGTTTTTGCCAGGGGAGCTAGCTCAGTGGCCTAAGTGCCTGCCTGGCAAGCGCGAGGTCGTGAGTTCAATCCCCGGTGCCGCAAAAAAAAAAAACAAAAAAATTAAGGTAAGTTTTAGAACTGTGTTAGTACTGATCTCACATTACTTGATTCTTTGTCTTATAGAGCTATCCAATTTTAATAACATTTATTCTTGGTTAAGCCAGGCGTGGTGGTGCACGCCTTTAATCCCAGCGCTCGGGAGGCTGAGGCAGGTGGATCGTTGCGAGTTTAAGACCAGCCTGGGCTACAATGTGAGCTCAGTCAAGGCCAGCCTGAACTGCATAGCAGACCCTGTCTCCAAAAGACTAAATAAATTTATTCCTGTTTAAAGCCAGTTTTACCTACTGAATTTATCTCGTGAGATTATAATTGAGTTATGGCAGACAGGCAGTAGTCCTCATTACTACAAATATTTTCTAGGACTTTCTTTCTGGTGCAGTAACTGCACATTAAAGTGTACATCTTTATGTGTTTAATAAACCATTGTGGTAGTTATTTTAAAGGTATCACATTTTTCTAATTTGTCATATAAATTATAGAACTGCACTGAGAAGTATTGTTTTACCAACTAGCTTAATGTGCTATTGTGATTTCACTTTCTTTTCTAGCGAAGGGGTAAGGACCCAACAGAACATGTACCTGAGATAATTCTGAATAATTTTACAACAAGGCTGGGTCATTCAATTGGACGTATGTTTGCTTCTCTCTTTCCCCATAATCCTCAATTTATTGGACGACAGGTTGCCACATTCCACAATCAGCGGGATTACATTTTCTTCAGATTTCATAGGTGCGGAATATACTTAATTGCTTGGACTTTTGATGTCAATCATGAAATGAAATGTTTTCAACATGAACCTATTTTCTACTACATTACAAGCCTTGTCATAAGGAAATTGGTCTGG
This sequence comes from Cuniculus paca, assembly GCA_004365215.1. Taxonomy (NCBI): domain Eukaryota; kingdom Metazoa; phylum Chordata; class Mammalia; order Rodentia; family Cuniculidae; genus Cuniculus; species Cuniculus paca. Next base: position 1,877 of record RJWT010047647.1, on the reverse strand, counting down.
ATGAGTAACTCTCTTGTCTTTGAAGGTACATATTCAAAAGTGAAAAGAAAGTGGGAATTCAAGAACTTGGACCACGTTTTACCTTAAAATTAAGATCTCTTCAGAAAGGAACCTTTGATTCTAAATATGGAGAGTATGAATGGGTCCATAAGGTATGTGCTTACCCTTTGAAAACCCATTTAAATAATTTTTGAAGCATGTAATGAAAAGTTAACCGTGTTTCAAACATGGGTTATTTATACCTTAAGCTATGCTTGTCAGTTTCTTCCCTGTGAGACAGAAAGAACCTACTGGTGTGATAGTACAGTGATGGCGAACCTCTCAAGAGATGAATGCCCAAAGTGCAACCCAGAACCCACTTATTTTCATAAAGTGCCCACACTGCAATTAAACCTGCATACTGAGGTTTTAGTTTACAAAAACACAACCCATGCGTTAGTATCTTTTGTAGTAAAAGAAAACACACTGCCATTGGTTTGCCACCACTGTGCTAAGTTTCTCAAAGCAGAACTAGCAACATCACCTAGGACCTTGATAGGAATGGAAATTCTTGGGCCCCAGACCTCCTCAATCAGCTAGAGGTGGGGCCCACCATGCATTTTTCCGGTGTGATTCTACTATGTGCTTCATGAGAACCACTACAAAAGATTCATAAAAATTTGGAGATTGTCTTAAATCATAAGTGAAAACATCAGTATTTTTATAAAAAGTCTTTTCTATCTAGTAAGCAGTATTATATACTTTTAAAACATTTTTACTTTAAAATTGTAATATCCAATACCTTTTACTAGGCTTAAGACTATTTTGGGTCTCAGAAACAAACTCAGTTTTTCAGCATGAAGACCTTAAAAAAGCAAATTTTTACTATCCTAACTAAATTGTTTATTATATTTTTTTTTCTCTTCTAATTTTCAGCCCCGGGAAATGGATACAAGTCGAAGAAAATTCCATTTATAAAGTACTGTGGAAATAAATAGTAATGGATTTTGATTAACAGGCCTATCTTAAACTTGGTGGATTTTGAGAGAACACCCTTTTCAAAATGCCATTTAGTGACTTTATGAGCTTTTATATCTGAACAAATGTCCAAGTGCCATGAATTGCCATTCTGTATGTACCAAATGCAAATAAAAGTGGTCACAGTTTAGAAGTTTTAAGTTAGATTTCTTAATTTATCTATTTTAGGGTAGTTTTGGAATTAAGATTCAGATTAATTTTCCATTTTGCATTTTCAGAGTATATGGGCTGAGACAGAAGGAATGGTAAGAGTCCATGTAACCTCTGATGTAATAGATTCATTTTAGATCCTCAGTGTCTGACACACGTACTCGTAACTAAAATTGAGGTCAGATTTCCTTAAACTTTACAGAAGGGTGAAAGTTGAAAGCAAAATGATTTACACCAGAACTTGAAGCAAAGTTCCAGTTCTGTGAAGCTAAAGTTCCTCTTTTCTTGTTTCTGTTTATTTCATTACATTCCGTTCACACTGTATCTTAAATTCTGGCTTTTCTTTTTCTAAAGATCTTTTTATTTCCAGCCATTTCTGTTACTGTACTTGTTAGATCACGGTCATCTGTTACAAAGTAACTAACAGATTATATCTGGTAATGCCCCACAAAGGAGAGTATACAGTGGCACCTCGGTTCATGGACTTCTTTCCATGATTCTGGTCGCAAACCAAATTGGATGACAACTGGATCAAATTCAATGGTTAGGGTCAGTGTTGACCTTATAGGAAGGAAACTGATTTGGTACCTCATGAACTGAGGTACCATGGTATTTGAAGTGTTTATATTAAAGTGAATACTAAGGATAGCCTCCCCTTCAGGCCTTAAAAGAATGATTTGTAGCTTACCTTCGTTTTGTTTTTTAAGACA
>RJWT010047646.1:0-11036 GCA_004365215.1 Cuniculus paca | reverse complement strand
CGAGAAAACCTGAGAGGGGTCTCACTCCACTCTTACTGCATCAGAAACTGTGGTTGCACTCTTTTTGTCAGTGTTCTCCTGGTTTCTACCCTGTCCTGATGGACAGTGTCTACTTATATTAGGAAATTTTAGTTGTTAAGTAGTAACACAGAATCTTCAAATTATGACTTTTTGCCCTTAATGTTGAGGAGCAAAATCACAGAACACACACACACACACACACACACACACACACACACACTTATACTCATCCCAATAAATTCATTAAAAATACCAAACAACATGAATAGCCACCTTAAAGAGGGTTTCTAGTATTTTCCTCACTGAAAATTACAAAGACTTCTACTATCTCTGCCCCTATGGACACTGTATTATAATATATATACATATATATATATCAATATACAATACATATATACACATATAAAATAATATATATATATAACTTTTATATATATATGTATCTTTGCCATACATTATGGTATATCTTGTACATAAACTGCCAGTTCATATAGACCAGGATGGGTGCTACTGTGTGGCACCCATGAAGAAAGGGGCCTCATTTCTTATTCTCACCACCCTGAGTGTCACTGGGACTTAATGATTCTAAGTGACCACCACAGAAATTACCTTTCATAAGTAATAGTTAATTTTCTCCAATTTTGCCTTGGATTAAGGTTTATATAACTTTTACTTATCGAGATTTCCTATTAATTTTATGTTATCATTATATATTACACATAGTAATATATGATATATAACATCAATATGTTATTATGAGTAGCAATATAGTAAAGAAAAGCTAATGTATTTGTAGGTTATGAAACCTAAAGCTGGGTAAATGAATGAGTTCTACCAAGATTTTTAAAAAACTAAGAATCAATTTCCACGTAACTATTTTGGTCAGAAATTTCACACTAAAGAATTCACCATCAATGGTCAAAAAACAGATAAATTCCATTCCTGCCAAACAATTCTTTTAGGGGCAATCAATTCGAAGATAAAAACTTTTTCTCCTCTTCTGTTCTCCTTTGTGGATTGGTAACTAATTTCGTTTACATAAAGGACATGAGGCAAGATTTGCTAAATTCATTTGCTTTTAATAAATTTGCCCGGTTCCCTTGCATGCTTCACATAGATAGAAAGCCTCCTTTATGCTTTTTCAGTAGCTTCCAAAAGATGTTGGTCCCAACTATTTTCTAGTTTTAAATTTGTAAAAGAAGTTTCTATTTGACTTGGTGTTTCGACTAAGCTGTGAGCGACTGGAAACAGTTTGTAAGAAGCATGGCATTCATTGTGATCTACAACACTCCGAAGAGGGACACGTGCTCCTGAAATTCCTATCAGGACACACACGCCCTGTCATGTGCGAGGGTGAGGTTGACTGCAGAATCTCTTTTGGGGTGTGCAGCCAGGTGTGATGATCTCTGTCGCCTTGCCTTCCCATGGCGCTAGCTTTCCTGTCTGAATTCAAACCCACCTGAAGAAATTGTCTTGTTTTGAATACAGAGAGCTTTTCCTCCTAAAGGAGCCCATCATTTAGAGAAAGCTGCACTGCTGAGGGTCCTTTCCATTCTTCCTCCTCCTCTCTAACGCCAGAGAGTGTGACCTCCCATTGTCACCAGTCTACTGCTGCTCCTTGGTCCCCCCTGTAATTGCATTTTAAGAAGAGCTTTCTCTGGAGATTGCTTGTTAACCTTTCTCCACCGAGCTTACAGAGAGCATATGCTAAACATCTATTACCCGCCTTCTCTCATTATTAACCTGGGGAATATCTTTACATCTGTATTGGAAACATTGTTGCATAAAGTTAGTTTAATTAAAAGGAGATGTTGAGGTTCTATTGGTTATATTCGTAGTATGAAACATGTTATTTTAATAAATATCATTAAATAAACGGGGAAAGATGGCCTATTCAGTGAATGATGATGAAACAATCCATCATTTATTTGGAAAAATAAATAAATTCCTATCTTAGGTCCTATACATATCAGTAACATTGGGACACACTGTGTGATGCAGAATGACAATGATGCCATTGAGATCACACTATATGCCAGTTGTGTGTTGCCTGGGACTCTTCACATCACCCAGATGGACAAAGAGCTACCATTGGGACAGAGAGGGCTGCTCTGCCAAGAAAAGCAGACAGGAAATGTCTTGCCCTGGACATGTATGCCCCACTCTGAACTTGAGAGTCACAGACACTAACCTTCGTTGTATGACCTTGAACTAGCTTGGCTCCATCCACAAAAGAACCAGGACATAAAGTCTCACTATGTGCCTTAAAGAGAGGGTCTGAACATATTAGGCTCACTTTGTACACCGGAGCAAAACAGTGTATGAAAATCAGTTCCAGATGAAGGAAAACAGGAAAATGTCTTTAAGACCTCTGAGAGATTTTTTAAAAAATGACACTAAAAAGCAGGAACACAATGGATATATGCGACTCTATTAAACATTTAAATTTCTGTAAATAAAATGCCCACACTTAAAGACCCATAGTTAGAGTTCTATTGACTAGCTTAACCAAAAGTCTTCCCCAAAACACCTACTGAGGTGAGATAAAATCCTGTGTTTTGCTGAGATGGCAAGAAATTATTCTCAAGAAGCCAAATACAAAACAAGACTATAAAAATAACAAAAGCAAGTTAAAACTCACCCAGCAGAGAACACGAGGTTCCCCAGGGGTCATCTACTACACCTTATTCAAACAGGATGCTGGTGTTTGTAACTGTGTTACAAAATAGAGAGAAGGAGCTGCATTGTGGAGAATCCCTTAGAAAGCTGGGAAACTGAGGGACCACACTGTCAGTGAAAGGACAGTGCAAGGAGGAGGAGAACCCTTTGCTCTAAGGGAAGATCCAGTAGAAAATTTCCTGTGTCCACATACTGGATGCAGGATAATTGGAAAAAGCAGAAGAAAGCTAATAACTCTTGATCAGCAGTTAGTAGTCCAATAATGTACTGTCCATACTTGTATGAACTAAGTAGGTCTGTACTGTGCTAGTTTAACTGTTCTGCCAAAAATGATTAAAAGTTAGTTTAACTATAACACATTATTTCTAAAGGCATCAAAGAACTCATAAGATAATAAGGAATAAAGAGAATAAAATGTGTGAGGGCAAGAGCCCTGAAAAGTAAGGAGAACTCTACAGCTGCTTGTACTCCAGACAGATGAGTGTCCCAGCTCAATGTAGTATCAGAGCTCTGTCTTGATTTGTTTTATTTTGATACTAGGGATTGAACCTTAAACCTTTGCAATGAGCTATATCCGCAGCCCTGTCTTCATGCTTTATTTTGTTACAGGGTCTCACTAAGGTCACTAAGTGGCTCAGGCTGGGCTCGAACTTCACAATCACCTGCCTGCTACCTGAGTCTTCCAGAGTGCTGAAATTACCGGCATGAACTCGTGCTGTTTTCAATGTTCTCACGGGCGCTGGGGGAACTGCAGGCAAATTACATCACTTTAAAGATGAAGATTGAAGAGTTGGCTAATTTGTAGCCGTGGAAGCCCAAGTCAGCCCCTCCTACCCTTTATCTCAAATTTCATACCACTTGCAGGTGACTGCTGGCTGATTCATGTTATTGCTGCAGGGCATTAAAGACAGAACCCCTCCCAGAAGTTTGTAAGCACTTGCACGCACATTAGTGCCAATGCAGAGCCAGGACCTCAAAGGACGATGCTTTTAAGTGAGAAAAAGAAAATCTACCTAGCTTGAAGTGAGTTGCCCTTCTGGGACTTTGGGGTTTTATACACCTCTTGCATTTGAATTCTTTCCTAGATTTGGAATTTGTTCTGCTGTGATTTCAGTAACTATATTTTTTAACAACTTTTGAGTCATCTTGTAATTTTTCTTTTATTCTTATAATTTTTTCTTGGTCATTTAGCTTGCATGGTATTTTGTCATTTTAGGATAACGTGGAGTGTATGATCTATGACATTCAACTTCTTTTCCAAATCTAGGGAAAGAATTCAATAGCCATGACCAGCAAAGAGCCACTCCGTGACAAATCGTGATCAAAATTTCAGAAATTCAACCAAAGGAAAGAATACTAAAAGCAGTTTGAAAAAATAGCAAGTAACCTCTGCAAGCAAGCCTAGGAAAATAACGTGGATTTCACAGTACAATCCTCAAAGGACAAGAGAGCCTGGAGTGATAACTTTTAAGCCCTAAGACATCATCAACTCAGACTTCTATCTCCTTGAAAGTTGGTAGAGAAGTAAAAGCTTTTCATGACAGATAAATCCTAAAGAAATATGTGATCACTAAACCCAAATTGGAAAAAATATGTAAAGGAGTTCTAGACAGACATGGAAAGGGCAGGAACACCAAAGGGCTAAAAGAAAAGTACACATCTAACTAGGAGAACAGCAAAGCAAAAGAGAAAAAAATAAAGGAATTAGCACTGGAAAATCATGCAATGTCAGGTTTCAGGAAATATCTTTCAGTAATAACTCTCAATGCTAATGGCCTTAATTCCTCAATCAAAAGACATATAATGACAAATTTCACAAATAAATAAATAAATAAACAAACTGAAACTATACATTGCTTGCAGGAGACACACCTCATGCAAAAAATAAGAACACAAAAAACAATTGAAATCACGATAGGCTCAAAAAATTAAATAGCTAGGAATTAACCTAACCAAGGAAGTGAAAAAACTCTGTAACAGAAACTATAGCACTCTGGGAAAAGACATTCTCTGTTTTCCTTGATAGGCAGAATTGATATTTTCAGAATGGCCCTATTACCAAAAATGATATATAGATTGAATTCAATCGAAATCAAAACACCAACAGCATTCTTCACAGAACTAGGAAAAATATCTTAAAGTTTGTATGGAATCAGCAGAGACCTATAGTAGAAATGTGATCCTGGGCAACAAGAGCAAAGTGGGAAGCATCATAGTCCTGGATTCCAAGCTATATTACAAAGCTACCATAATGAAGACAGTATTTTACTGACACACAAACAGCTTGTGGATCAATGGAATCGATTCAAGAATGCATAGACAGTCCCAAGCACATTCAGTCATCTGATCTTCAACAAAGAGGCCAAAAACATATGTTGGAGTAAAGTTAGCTTTTCTTTGTTGAATGCTGCTAAGAAATCTGGTTATTCACATACAGAACAATGAATACAGACCCATATCTCTCATTCTGTACTAAAATCGAATCAAAATCTGTCCAAGACCTGAATATAACAAACAAACACTTACATTACTGGGAGATAAAATAAGTAAAATTCTTGAAGACATAGGTACAAACAAAATCTTTCAGAACCCCTGCTATACAAGAAGTAAACCAGCAATCAACAAATAGGATCACATCAAACTAAACATCTGCATTTCAAAGGAAATAAACAATAGAGTGAAGAGGCAATCCACAGAATAGGAAACTATTTTGCCAGCTACTGCACAGAGGGCTAATATCTAGAAAATGTAAAAACTAAAAAAAAATAATAATAGGGAAAGCACCTAATTAAAATGGGAAATTATATTTGATCATTTTTTATGCCTAGATCTTGTAACCTGAGCAGCTACTTCTAAGATAGCAATTTGGAATGTATTAACTAGTGTTGATTTCTTACTGCTGTTTTGTTTTGCTTTGTTTTGTTGAAATTCTGTATTATTTCGATCCTTTTTTCTGTTTTGTTTTTTTTTAAAGTAAAATTTAAAATGGGAAATTAAATTGAACAGATACTTCTCAAAAGAAGTACAAATGGCCAATGGGTACATTAACAGAACGTTCAGCATCATTGGCTATTAGAGAATTTAAATCAAAACAACTCTGAGATTCCATCTTATTCCCAAAGGTTATCATCACAAACACAAAAAACAGCAAATTTTGGTGAGATTATAGGGAAAAGGGAAACTTTCTGCTTTGTTGGTGGGAATGTAAGCTAATATAACCATTATGAAAATCAGTATGGAGATTCCTCAAAAAGTTAAACATAAAAATTCTATTCGACCCAGTTATACCTTTTCTAAATATCTTCCTGAGAGAGCTAAAGACATCACATTACAATGGTGAAACTTGTACACTGATGTTTATGGCAGCACAATTTGTAATAGATAAAATATAGGAAAACTCTATATGCCCATCAAAAGATTAATAAATAAAGATAATGTGGTATAACTACATGAGGGAGCACTATGCAGCCATAAATAAGGATAAACTTTAGTTACTTGTAGGAAAATAGGTGCACATTGAGCCCATAATGCTACGTGGAGTAGAGCTGACACGGAATATTGAGTGTCACATGTTTTCTTTTCTTTTTATTTATTTATTTATTTATTTATTTATTTATTTATTTATTGGCACTGGGGATTGAACTCATGACCTTGCGCTTGCTGGGCAGGCGCTTAGACCGCTGAGCTAGATCCCCAGCCCACATGTTTTCTTTTATATGAGACATCTGCAGTGTAAGTAATTTAAAGTGCAAACTAAAAGAAAGATAAAGGAAAGAGGGAAGTAGTCTTTGTACAGATGAGAATGGATTTGGGGTTGGGAGGAGATAAAAAGAAGGGAAAGGAAGAAGAAGTAAAAACAGGATCAAGAGGTGATATGTCTATGGGCCAGGACCTCATGGTGAATATGTTCACTATGTATTGCAAACATCTTCTGATAAAAATTCTGGCATAATGGTTGTAAAAGATTTTATTAAGTCCAGTGTAAAAGCAAAACCACACCAAAGGAAACCCCCCAGGGATTTGAAGGAGGAGACCTGATCCAGCAGGTGCTTGTGTGTTCACATTTGCACCCCGATTTTCCAGTGTGAGAGGGGAGGATGGTGTAACACAGGCTTTGGCAGTTCAAAGAAGCCTCTTCAGCATCTCACACCGAAGAGGGCCAGGAGGAGTGTTGCAGATTGTCGTCTCTCGAAGAAGGTGAGATCATTTAGACAACAGCATCATCACAAATTAATAAAGGCTGTCTTACATTTGGATTGCTGCTTTTAGTCCTATGCGAGTTATTAATTCCACAAGGTAAAGATTGCTTCTCAGAGCTTACTCACTGTGGTGGTACTCAAAATCAGCTGTTGAGTCGCACTAGTAGCGGAGAGTGCAGGACGTGTTTGTTTTTTAAATTCAAGTATTTTTTTTAAATCCTCCTCTCTTCTCCATCATACAGGATGATGGATCTTAAAGAATATTGTGCATCGGAGTCATCTGGACAGTTTCTGACACCACAAGATGCTGTAGGCGCCTGTTGAGAGCGGGACCTGCAGATACACATCCTGACAAGAGTTCAGGAGCCGCTGTGCTTCTTCTGTCTGTGATCCTGCTTCAGCAAATCCTGGCCATTACTTCTCTTTTTTGCTTCACCAGAATTTGACCTGCTTAAGGTTTATTGTATAATGCTACACTGCCTCATCATCCCAATTCTATTAGTTGTATGATGAACTTAGCAGCAATTAAGGTCCCTTAGATCAACCTTCATAATGATTTTTGCAGCGAAACTGAGCTATTTAGAATTCCCTGAGCATATCAACAGATTCCTCATGCTTTCAATTGAAGTTTTTTTGATGTAGAGGGTTGAGTTCTCTGAAAGCAATTTTAATCAGTCATTTTTATCTGTCATTGCACTGATGAAAGAAGTAAGCATTTATGAACATTAGAATAATTCAGTATGCATCTTAAATAAAAAGATAACTGATAATTGCATCAAAACTCTTCCTTTTATTTATTGTTTATCACTAGTTCTGGGAAAGACCTATCAAGTTTGTATTTTTGGTGTAGTTTTGCTCCTGGTATGAAGTCTGCAGTTTCTAGCTGCTTTTTTTTAATTGATGGCCTGTTTTCCTCTTTTTGATCAACCTCAGCCTCGGTCTAGAGCTGACCAGGCTCTGTGAATACTCTGTGGCCACAGGTCGACATGAAGTCACAGATTGCCTAGTGAGCCCTACTAATTCTTCACCTTGGATGCTTTTCCTCCTCCATAATAAACTTAGAGGAATCTTATCCTGTAGAAGATAGTGTGATCTATACCCTACACCCTGCCCTGTTTACTCTGTGGAGCTTTGTAAGCGTAAGGCAGTTGTCCAAAATCTGGTTATATAAATACGTATTACTGCAGGAAGACATTTCCATAGAGGATGTGCAAAATACATTGAATCGATTGGAAATCTAGTGATGAAGTGTTCAGAAGGATTAACACACTTATGGAGCAGTGGTGGCCCTCTGGAAACTCACGAATCTCTTCATTCATTTTCTTGTTGGTTAAGGGTTGTGCTTAGATAGCCTTTTAGAAAAGGTTATTGGTGAAGTATATTGAGAAGGTGAGAGTTGGGGATCTTTATGAAATACCTACTGTGTGCTGGGTGTTGCACTGGCGATGTGTCCCTCACTCTCACAGTCACCCTCAGGGTGGGTATTGATATTTGTACTTGGCTTGGCTTGGGTTTCACCAAGAGGAGACTGTGAGACAAGCATCTGAACATATGGGGTTAATTTGGGAGGCAGAAGAATGCTGCTCAGGGGCGGGGAAATGGGACTCGAAGGAAAGCAGTCAGCACAGCATGGGCTATCAACCAGCTCACACTGGGGTCAATGGAAGCCTGCAAAGTGGGACATGAGGAATTCAGCCAGAGAAAAGAGGGATTCTGAGTATTTATGCAATGTCTCCTGTAAGTCGTGATTGAGCGCTGTTCCACAGGGCATCGATTCCATAATACTTAGCATGCCCTGTGAAGGGAAATGTACGTCCAGGTTTAAGAGCAAGTTGTCACCCAGGTGCAGGCAGCTGGGGAGCAGCTCAAAGTGGAGGCTCCCGGACTGAAACCCAGGCCTGACGGATGACACGGCCATGGTATTCTCAATTGTGTCTGAATAATTCGAGTCTCCCCTAGGATTTCCAGGATTGGGTGAATTTTAGGTTGAGAGAGTACACTGCATTTTGGAATGTCACTATTTTACATCTTCTGCAGAGCAGGTGAAGACTTCCTAAAAATGAGCAACAATCTTGGCCTTCACATCTGTGTGAATGCTAAGCTAAGTTTCATATTGTGCAGCAGCCCTGTGTTTACTGGATGCTTCACTGATTCTGGAAGCTCTTTTTCACTTGATAATCCAAGTGTGGAGGGAAAACGAGAGGTTAGCTCATTCTGGGCACGAAGCAAAGAGCAAAGGGCGTCTCCATGTGGAAAAATCAACTTTCAGTAGAACTGAACCAAGACAGTAATTTCACGTAAGAACTACTTACATCTTTAAGTTTGCTTCATTCCTCTACTTTTTCAGTATGACAGGCACTTGGTCACCTCCAGCTCTTTCCCTAGCCCCACTTTCTGCTACTTAGGGGTTCTTTGGCGAAAGAGCCTTCGAATGAAATCTCAAATTCTCAGCATACAATGTTTGCTCACTTGATGCAAGCGACAGAGAACTAAATATGACCTTTGGTACAAGCCTATTAATATTTGACGAATAATGGAATTATCAGGGATTAGAAAGCAGCCCATGAAATAAAAACCCACAACACTTAAGGTGGCACCAATCTGTGAAAATGTTCCCCCGGCTACTTTGTATCAATGACTATGAGCAACATGCTAAATCAGTCCTTCAAAAGTCTGTCTACGACTATTACAGGTCTGGGGCAAATGATCAGGAAACCTTGGCTGATAATATTGCAGCATTTTCCAGGTAAGAAAATACATTATTAAAAATCATATTTAATATTACACAAAGTCAGTGCCTTGAAATAAGATTCAGGTTTGTGATGATGGTGTAGAATTATTTTTTTCCAGATTTTTTTTTTAACCAAGAGGGGAAAATTCCTAAAGGATGTGAGAAGTCTTAGGTTCTTATGTTGTTTAAAAATATTCCAAGTCTTGGATAATCTTGAAATATTGACAGTAAAATGAACCCAAAATGTCATCATCATATTTAACTTACACATAACAATAGTTACAAATTCTAATGACAAATTCTTTTTCTCCGCCAGAGGCTGTGCCTGCTCAGGGTGTAGGAAACTTAGTGCAAGACAGCCGTTTGATCTGTTTGAACCACGTAGGATCACTGCCTCAAAATCTCCCACCCTGTTGGCTTCTTGGGTTGTCATTCATATTAGCTACTGTAGTCTACGCTTTCCCTTTAGATTTCAATTTGCCTATGGAGCGTTAATCTCTCCAAGTAGCTGTTTCATCTTCCTCCAAAGTGCTTCCTCTCTCGACCCAAATTATTTTTCCCCAGAGTTGCACATTTCAAGGCATAAGATGGTGGTGTCCTGAGTTTACATGTAATCAAAACAAGACATAAAGTTTAAAGGGTGTTTTTCTCCCAGCAGATAGAAAGATGGTTGTTTGTTGGCGTATGGGGGTGGGGTTGTTCTGTACCCTGCACCCTTCTGGCTTTATTTTTCCATTACATCCTTTGATGAAGGCAGTGAGCATAGCAGCTACTCATTGATGCTGACATCTTAAAGAAAAAAAGGCACAAAATATCCAGGGAGAGACAATTTGCTTTTCTTTTGATTCTTTCTTTAATCTGGAGCGAAATTACTCAAAATCACTTTTCTGTATCTAAGTTAGGAGAAATGAAATCGCTCTAACAGAGGTGGTCCTTGGTTAGCTCCTCAGTCAGTGCAGGAGCTGGGGAAGGATGATGGGTAGAGGTTGGCCCCTCTCTCCAACTCCCATCACCATCCTTGTCACCCTTGACTCAGGTGCTCCCTGAAGCCCAGATGAACTCAACAAATGCCAGAAGTCACGGGAGGGGAAGATGATTAAGAGTGCAGGGACCTGAAATGGTGCAGGTCCTTTTCCCGTTATTGTTTAATATGTTGGGTCCTGTCCAAGTTTTCTGCTCTGGGTAGATGCCTTTTGTCAGGCTGACGTCAACTCTGTGCACTGGGTAATGTGACGTGTGTCTGAGCGAACTCCTGAAAACTGTACTTTAATCCAAATCAGCCCCTAAACCAAAGAAGTTGCAGGCCCTTGACAGGTATGGGGCTGGTGCTCAGCACTGCTCCTGGTGACCACCTATTCAATTTTTACTTGCCTTTAGCTCTGCCATTGGGTTCTAGAAAGTTATAA
>RJWT010047645.1:0-11264 GCA_004365215.1 Cuniculus paca | reverse complement strand
TATGCCTCTGGAATCCTAGCATGGATCCTTCACTCAGTAAATCACACCAACCCAGAAACAAGCAAGTAATCCTGGCCTGCCTGTAACCGAAACCAAGGTGAAGAGATTGCTGACTTTCAGATTAGCACTTCGGTTATTAATCTCAATATAAGTTTAACCCAGATGACTGAAAAATTAACTAATTTTCCATGTGTTTACTAGCATATGACAAAGAATGCTACTGCTTAAAAGAAATAACCACAACATTCAAATCACTGTTGACACAGTAATTTCCCTAAACATCCTCAGTGTCTTGAAGGCCTCATTTTGTATATTTGTTAATGACTTGTCTTTTCCATTCTTTTTTTTTTAATGACATACCACTCTAACTGCTAAAAAGCACTTGTGTATATTAAAAGAATTCAGGGTTCTGTTGCTGTTGTTTCGTTTCTGGTGCTGGGCACTGAACTCAGTGCCCTGTGCCTGCTAAGCACACCTTCTACCACAGAGCTACACCCCCAGCCCCAAGAATGCAGTTTTTAAAAGAGATAACTATTTCTGCTTGTTCGTTTGAGACTTTTGGTGGGCTGTGGGTTAAAAGGGAGAATAGGGAGTTAGGCTTTTGTACAAATTTTTTTTTAAAAGAAAAGTGAGTACATATAGCTAGTGATTTGCTGTATTATCTTTACCATGAAAAGTCAGTGAGAGAGACATTATACAAGTATGTCCACATCTAATGCCTTGACAGCATGTTTATATTTAGGCCAATCTGGAAACCCTTTACTCTGGGTAGATAAAAACAAACAAACAAAAAACACCTTACTCATGTGCATATGTGTGTGTAGTTTCCCATCCTGAGCTCTGTCAGTGACGTTCTGTGGGGGAATAGATTTATATTTAACTAAAGAGGAAGCTATTCCTGGGTTTCTGCTATTTAAATAATCAATTCATGAGAGAGAATGAGAGCTGTAGGAAGAAATTGCAGTGGTGTTTAAACTTGAATGTATACAGAATCCTCCACTCTCCAACATAGTCTGCAATTTCGTGTAAGATACTTAAGAATTGAACCATGAGCAAGTGTTTGTTTTCCAGCAGGACCTCTTAGTACAGTTCTACAGCACATACTTTATTTTCAGTGCGTAAGACTGTTAGTTGGGCCGGGGATGTAGCTCAGCAGCACAGCGCCTGCCTGGCAAGTGCAAAGTCCTGAGTTTGATTCCCAGTACTGAAAACAAAACAAAGCACAAAACGCCAAACCAAAGACTGTGTGAGTTGCTAAACCCTAAATATTCTAATATATCACCGTAATGAGTAATCTACTGTTTTACTCTCAAAATTATTTTAGATTGTAGACTATAGAGCCCCAAACTCTTACCCCTCCCCATCCATTTAATCACTGTGCAAACATTCTCTTAGAATTAGATTGAATTATTTTAGAATTTAGTAATACTCAAGAAAACTTGATTGTCTGTGTAATGTATTTTTGTTTGTGACTATCAATAGTATCATCACTGTAGTGTAGGTATTTCCTTCTACCGCCACTCCACCTTACCTCCATCCTTCTTCCATTCTCCACTGAGGTGGAGAACCACATTTCCTGTTATCACCTGGGTGGTTTTGCTCACTAAAATACAAGAGTAGAGTGAAAAGTCCCTTGGGATTTCTGCCAGAGGATGTTCAGAAGAAACACATCTAGTAACCCTTATCTGGCATAGTTTATACTCAGAAGCCAGCACAAGGAGACACGGAAGGTTAAATTCTTACAGTGAAACATTTTTAGTTATATGTGCCTAAAGGCTTATAAAAGGCCTAATCTTTTTTTCCCAAAAAAAAAAAAGTGCTGTTTGTATCAAACGGTAAACTTATTTGAGGGCTTTTTTTCATAAATGTGTTGCTTGGAAGTCTTGGGAAGCAGGAGGAAACTAAACAGATTGGTAAGCATTCAGTAGTTTTCATTCATGCAGATATTTTTAATCATAGGGAAAATTTTAAATTATTTGCTCTGACTTTAGTCAAGGACTCTAGAAAGCTGCAGATTGTGCAGTTTTGACTTAAGATCCTGATAGTAATCTCTAATTTTAGTTTGCTTTTTACAGTATTGACTTTTCTGTGAGTGTGTGTGTGTTTGTGTGCACACATGCTTGTTGATTACTAGGGATTGAACCCAGGGCTTTTGCACTGAGCTATATCCCCAGCCCTTTCTTTCTGTCTTGCTTTTTATTTTGAGCCAGGGTCTCATTAAATTGCTAAAATGCCCAGGCTGAGCTTAAACGTGCCACCGTCCTGTCTCAGCCTCCCAGAGTGCTAGAATTACAGGCATGCACCATCCTCACTAGCTATTATTGACCTTTGTTTTTACTACTTAAAAAAGTAATTTGGTCTTTCTAGATCTATAATTGAGCCTATGTCTATCTTAATTTTTGTATTTTTTATTTTAAAGAGAATAAAAGAGCAAAACAAAACAATAGAACAAAACAAAGTAGATCAGAACAGAACAATGCAAGCAATATAGGACTTCAAAACAAGACAACAGGAAATCAACAATGGCTACCACTGTGTCTCTTGTTTTCTTTGAAATAGTTGTTCATTCTATCTTAATTTTTAATATATTAATGGTTCATCAGATTCTGCTAGGGTATAGAACTCAAGATTTAAAATTACACTTTCATGCTGACACCCACAGACTTCCTAATAATTAATAATGTAGTGAGGGTCACCATGAACTCTTCTCTTCAAGGTGGATCCTGTACTTGCTTGACTATCCCTAAGCTTCCTGTATTTCCTCTATGCCTGGGACAAAGCCTTCCGGGCCCTTTTGCCTCACATGTATTGACTTAGCTAAGTCTTTCCTTGTAACTGTAAGCAGACGAGGAAAATTACCTTTGCCTTGAACTCAGGGCAATCCTTGATAAAGAGATTGACCAGCTTGAATATGGGGAAGGAAGCTGAGCAATCAGAACAGATATCTCATCCTGCCTCTCCTGAAACAGCTAATGCAAGAAAATAGGAGATGAGTTTTTAATTTTTTGAGTTTTTAAATTTTTCACTAATACTCTCAATGAGTTTTTAGAGGATATTATTTTATCAGTAAAAGAGAACCAGGGTATTCTCATACTCTCAGAATAAGGGGAGAAAGGGCCGGGAATCTAGCTCAGTGGCCTAAGCACTTGTCTGGCAAGTGCGAGGTCATGAGTTCAATCCCCGGTGCTGCAAAAGAAAAAAAAAAAAAGAACAAGGGGAGAGTAAGACTTCATGATCCATCTTTGTTTCCTGCTCTTTGCCAGCTTCTTTGGGCTCCTTGCTGTTTCTTTCAGCCATCATGCCTGATCCCACCTTAGTCTTGATAACACTCTTCTGTTTACCCGGAAGACCTTTGGAAAGTCACCCAGCTGGCTCCTTTTCCTCCTTTGAGAGCCTAGAGTGATATCTGGCACACAGTAGATTCTGCTCAACAAATGGTTGTTGTGGGCTGCATGTGCAAGGCTTGAGCCTCACTGCTGGAGAAAAAAAAGCCCAAGCCAGGAGGTTTTGTTGTTTTTATTTTTGCAGTGCTGGGGATCACATCCAGGGCCTAGTGCATGTTAGGCAAGTGCTGTATCCCCGAGGTACATACATCCCCAGCTCCAATAAATAGTTTTTGAAAGAATGGAATATCAGTGTACAAATAAATTCAGTAGAGAAGGTTGATGGCAGAATGGACTCTGCAAGAAGGTGACTTAGAAAATTATAATAAATTTAGGGGCTGGGGAGTTAGCTCAGTGGTGTAAGCACCTGCCTGGCAAGCGCAAGGTCATGAGTTCCATCCCCAATACCAAAAAAAAAAAAAAAAAAACCCAGAAAGAAAATTAAATAAACTTACATGAAATTTTGTTGTGGCAGCAAAGAGTTACAGTTTTAAAATACGAGAAAAAATAAACACGGAGACTACATTTAAGAGACTTAATTTCTATTTAAGGGGAATTTTAAAGGAAGAGTGCTAATAAAGGAAATTATGGAAGAAAAATTTCTGAGGTAAAACAAATCTCAGATTTTGAATGTCAGGCAAGATTTTTGGGGAAAGACCTATTCGATTGCTAACATTTTTGAATTGTGAAGTAAAGTTTCACAAAATTCTCACTACTCAAACTAACAATTGCAACTAAAAGCCAGGGGTGATGGTGGACACCTGTATTCCCAAAACTTGGGGAAGCTAAGGCAGGAGGATTGCTGGAGTTCAAGGCCAGCCTGGACTGACTAGTGCTTTCAAGGCCAGTCTACTGGTTTTTGAGATGGGATCTCGCTTGAACTGCATAACAAGACCCCGTCTCAAAAAACCCCAAACGAAAAAAATGACATGTAGAAGAATAAGAATCAGATAAGAATTCCATTTTTTTGCCTTTCTTTTTTTTGGTACTGGAAATCGAACTCACAACCTCATAGTTGCCAGGCAGGTGCTGTGCTGCTGAGCTATATCTCCAGCATGAATTACATTTTTCATCAGTACTAAATGCTAGAAGGTAATGGAATTTCATATAATTCTGAAAGTTTTTGTGGCACTAGAAATTTATACTTCGAGAAAATTTATTTAAGTATGAGGATAAATTAAAGATACTTTCGGAGTCACTAAATATGCTGTAAAGATGCCCTTTTTGAAAAAGTTAGCATGGGGATATGCTTCAACCAAATTAGTCAGAATTAAAGAATCAGTAAAATGAAGCCAAAAGTTGATTCTTTGAAAAGATCAACAAACTTAATATAACTGTTTGCTATACTAATCAAGGAAAAAAGAAAAGGGATTATTCTGTCATATAGTGCATAAATATAGGATAAGAAAATGAAAAATGCTATTGGAAAAATACACGTATTTTGTCATTTGCAGGTGACGTAATTGTCTCCCTAAAGAAATCAAGAAAATCAATGAGTGGTATTATAACTAATGATAGTCAGATGTTCATATATAATGTAAAATCAAAACCAAAATTTTCCTTAACAGTATCCTATGAGAAAAGAATAATGGAAAATATTGTCCAGTCATAGAGGAAATAAAACTTTTAAAATCTAGAAATGAACTTGACAAGAAACATATAATACCTATACCGCTATCGTTACTTAGGGACATAAAAAGATTTGAATAAATGATGACCTGTACATGTTTTTTGTGGGTGGAAAAATCCACCCATTTAAAGAAGTTATCTTAAAAACCTATAAATTTACTATAATACCATTCAGAATTCTTGTGGGTATTTCAGGGAACCTGACAGATTGATTCTAAAGTTCACCCAAATGTAGCCAAGGAAACATTGAGAAAAAATAGAAGGGACTGCTGCATTTCTGGCCCAGACTTGTAACCCTGCTACCCACTGAACAACTTCAATGATCTACCGAGTCCTGAGACTTAGTAGATCCCTGACTGAACATTCTCTTCTTGTGGATGATACCCAGGACATTGCTTATGACTAAATTTTACCACTATCTGCTGTAACGACGAACCCAGACACCCGAAAGATATCTTTAACTCTGAAAGCCATCCTGATTCTTCCATTTTAGTTATCTCCAAAATTAAGTGTAAGTTCTCCCAGTTTTCCTTTATATCTCTTAAATCTGTCTTCTTTCCTTACTCACTACTTTACCTCACACCATCATCTCTTGCTTGACGTCCTGTGAAAGTCTGTTGACTTCTCTCTCTCCAATTCCAATCTTCCATCTTTTCAAGGATTGTGGCTAGAGTAAATCTTCAAAAACCCAAATCTGAATCATGGTTTAAAACCTCTTAATATCTTGTTTTTGCTCACGGTACTAAGTCCAAGGTCTTGACATGGCTCACAAAACTATACAATACACCCTTGCTTCCTCTAGTCTCCCTTTGTTCCGCTTTCTCCTTCACTCCAAACTCTAGCCGTTTCTGGATCCCTCTCACTAACTACACGGACCCTGTCTTTCTATTCCTTTGACCTTACTGTTCTTCCTTTAGCAGCACTGTTCCCCTCCTCACCTGGTGAATTCATTCACATTCTTTCAAGTCTCACAGTGTAGAACTGCTTCCTCCTACAGGCCTTGCCTGTCTTCTAGATTGCGTCAGGTCTGACTGTTGAGTGTTCCTATCATGCACCCTATCCCCTTTGGCTTTCTGTTTTATCATAATTATGCATTTAACTTTTCCTGCTTCTGGGTTTTAACACTCCATGAGAATGAAGACTTCATCTGCTTATGCAAGAGGACATTCTTTATTCCTGCACAATGTAATGTCCTCAGTAAGCACATGTAGTCAATAATTAATTGCCAGAATCAAAACACACTAGAAAGTCAGAGTTGGTGAAGCAGTATGGTGCCGGCAAGGAGCAAACAGATGAACTGAACAAAACTCAAAAATCAAACTTTCATGTAAATAGGAATTTAACATATAATAGGGGTAGGAGTTCAGATTAGCAGAGAGAGAAAGATGTATTATTTAATGAAGTAGTATAAAACAAATTGGCTATCCATGTTAGAAGCACATTAAATGAGATTCAGGACTGTTTTGATTTCAAGTTACAAGTTCCACCCAAACTAGGTCAGTCGAGAAAGGGAAAATTTATTGGAGGGCTAGTAACGTATCATAGAAAGGAGAAAATAGCTACACAGTATTAATATGTAAGAAGCACCATATCTCCTTCTAGACTAGAAAACTGCTAAGATACATTCGCTCTCATTTTATAATCTCAGCTTCTTTTTCTCCTATGGTAGATTAACTCCAGGTGGCAAAGAATGTAGCCTTCTTCAGCTTCCAGACCTTGTTATCTTTTGAGGGAAAGCATACTCTCTGGCCTTATTCTGTGTTGAAGATCCCTGAGAAATTGCTTTGATTTGTGTGGCTTGTCATATACCCACCGTCTTGCAGTAAATCTTAGAGCAATCACTGTCTAGGGAGACAGTGATGTGAAACTTTCACACAGGCTACATGTTAGTTTCTGTAGGTACATATTTGTGCACATGTGTGCACACACACTTACATGTGTGTATCTTAAATGTGGGATGGAAGAGGGGTAAGATGGCAATAAGAAAACCTTTCCTGAGAAGGCAGATAATACAACCATGGCCAAAGGGACTTCTATGATGAGCTGGATAGTCACTCTAAATTTTGTCTGCTTACCTCTGTTTTGTATCATACTAAAGAATAAAGTGATTGGAGATTTAATATAAAATTATAAAAATAATTAAAATAAAGGAAGATCTGTTCTTAAAATTTTTTTTATCATATGGAAGAGCTTCCTTAGCATGATATGAAGACCTGAAGCCATCCAGAAAAACACTTAGTAAGAGGATAAAATAAAAACCTTTTTAAAGGCAAAAACAATAAAGACAGAATTGCAAGAAAAATAAAAACTTAAAAATATGTTTATATGCCTGACAAAGGATTAGCAGTCTTATATATAAAGAGTGTCTCTAAGAGAAGATGAGCATCTCAAGGGAAAAGTAGGCCATGGGAGCATCAGCAGGCAATTTACAACAGAAGTAAAAATGTTAGTCTGTATCACAGAGAGGATACTGCCTGTGGGCAGCAAATATATGAGTGATGACTATCCTTTTGTAAGGAGGAAAATGAGATTTAAAACCACAATAAGATACCATTTTACTTCTTCCAGGTTGGCAATTATTGGCAAGGACAGAACAGCAAGAATCTTTGTACACTACTGGATGGAATGTAAAGTGGTTCAACTATTTGGGAAAACAGTTTTGTATTTCCTATCAAATTTGAAGTTTTATGAACTATCAGTTATACCTCTAGATATTTATACTCCAGAGCAGAAGTGTTCTGTAGAAATAGAATCAAAGCCATATACATAAGCTAATATTTTCTAGTAGTTACATTATAAGAAAGTAAATAAAAGAAATTAATTTTAGTTATGTGATAATTGATTTAATTACACTTATAAAATTATAAATTTTATTTAAGTGTTCAGATATAAATATATCTATTATTTCAAAATGTAATAGGTATAACAAGTCATCAGTGAAATGTTTTACATTCATTACTTTTTTGCTAAGTCTTTGAAACCTGGTGCTCATGTTTTACACTTGCAGCACATCTCAGTTTGGAGTACATATTCCAGATATGGCCAGGGGTACTGAATTGGACGATGTAGACTCTTATGGTTGTGCAGGAGGACTTGTGCAAGATGTACCTTGCAGCCTTGTTAATAACAGCAGAAACTGGAACCAATCTGTGTGTCCTTTGACAGAATAGACGAGTTGTGGTAAATTCCTACAATAGAATTCTATACCGTAGTTATAAAAAAGTAAACTACAGGCCCTGTATCAGCTTGGAGAACTGGACAATACTGATGGGAGAAGGAAGTCACAGAGATACATAAAAGCTAATAAAGTTTTACATATGGATATTAAAATAAGTGGTAAAGTTACAAAGAAAAAGAATGAGAAAAACTCAGAACAATAATTTTACTCAGGCAGAAGGAGAGGGATGCAACTAGAGAGGTGCTTACAGGGGTTCGCATGTACTCATACTCGCCTATTCATGAGAGATACACGGGTGTATGTACATTCATACTCATTTACACGTGCTCACGTTCATACTCTGGTGTGAGTCGTTAATCGTATTCTCATTACTAGTGGTCAGTGCCATAGTTCACCACCCCTGCTGTATACTGATCAAAGTCAAACACTGCTACTTCTTTCTTTTGAGAAATAACTTACAGATTAGAACAGTTTTTCGGTTGTCTTTTTGTTGTGTGAGAGATCAAACCACACATGCTAGGCAAGGGCTCTACCACTGAGCTTCATGCCAGGACTTGACCATTTTCTTTTTAAAACAGCTCTTAAGATTGGGCTTTGATGGTGGTTTAAACTACAGACAAAAATATCTTCATTGTGGTGTTGTAGGCAACAAAAAGATGCACATTGAGGGAAATTGGATAACCATATGGCCCAGTCCAATCCAGGGCCTTGAATCTGTTAATAGTGCTGCTTGCCTGTATCAGGCACTCACGTCTCACCCTGCTTCCATAGTTTCTGGATGCATGTCACTTTCGAATACTTGATATTTTCAGGGTTTGAGCAGAGTGTTAATAAAGTCTAGGTGTGGCAGTGGTATTGTTCTTTTCACTGTTAGGCCTTACATAAAAACCTAGAGGAAGTGTCGCAGTCAAACCCAACCTTTTCGTATTTGACCTGGCTCAGAGCACCAGGTAAAAGAGAATAGAATCCACTAAACCAATGTGAACTATATACCACCTTATTAGGCATTCTATTATAAACTTTTTAGAAAGATAATGGATTTGTGCCTTGCGTGTGAATGCTCAGGTTAAATCCTGCTAGATCTTTACCTCATGGGTCCTATGGCCTGTCCTTGGGGTCCCATTTCCAGATTCCAGCTCCCATTACCTTACCTTTCATCCTCCTCCTCTCAGTAGATGGCTTTAGAGACCACTAGGGCCCCTCCAACTGAACCTGTATATGATTCTTTAAGGCAAGGAAATGACATACTCAATCTGAACTATGTCTTCTTCATATCAGTCTAGCAGCACTGTAAGGAAAGGCAGAAGTGGTGTATGGGGGTGCATTTTGAATTATATTGTGGTTTAGGTTAAGGAGACAATTTCTGACATGGTAAGGGGCAAGAGGTATGGGCAGGAGAGGTTGGAATGGATAGAATTGCAGAATAGAATCAACAGGATTAGGAATTGATTGAAACTGGGCCATAAAGTAGAGGAAGAAAGAATAGGACATGATTCTGAGGCTTTGAGCTGGGTGACTAAAAATGGACAGCACACGAGCTCTTCTAATTGCTCCTCCATGCGTGGATTTCTTGGGGAACTTTACTTACTGGCAGTCTCTAGCTCCTCGTGGCTCTGCATTATTTGCTATTTAAAACGTCTTTTTTACTGGTGAGCGAATATGGATAAATCAGCATTTTCTCTGGTCAGCATTCCCCCTTCTCAAAAAAAAAAAGTAGAAATTACTTTCTGAAACACACACACAATGTAGTTTGGGGAAAATGATATTAAAGCTGCAAATTTAAAGAAAGAAAAATAGTTGAATGGGAGCAGAAAATATTTAAATGCAAATTCAAGATATAGTGAAAATTGATTTTTTTATTGTACGTTTGTAGTACATAATGTTTACATTCCTTGTGGGAAGTTGGTACATGTACATAATACATCTTAATTCTTTTTGAAAATTGACTTTTGTTATGATATAGTTATTTTAAAAATCTAAAGAACTGTATGTTTTAAAAAATCTTTTTGAGGGCCAGGGATTTAGCTCAGTGGCCTCTTAAGCGACTGCCTGGCAAGCGCAAGATCATGAGTTCAATCCCCAGTGCTACAAAAAAAAAAAAAAAAAGATTTTTTTGAGTTTTCTGTTCAAGGTTGTTTAAAAGTTAAATTTTAATTACATTCAGAGAGTATGCTAATGACAAATATGTAGCCATAGCAGATAAAACAGTCACTACCAGGATTCTGGTAGAAGAGAGGAAATTGACAGATGTAGGTCAAAGGATTCAAAATATGAAATATGAAGGATGAACAAGTCGAAAGATCTAATGTACAACATGAAGACTATAGTTGATAGTAGTATTGCTTGAGAATTTTTGCAAAATGAGATTATAGATGACGGATGTATTAATTTGTTCCGCTCTAGTAACCGTATGTGTGTGTGTGTGTGCATGTGTGTTATTGACCTCATGTTTGACACCTAAATGTATAAAGTAAAATTTATTTTTAAATGAGTAAGTGAACAAAAAGTATCTAATTTATAAATTTTAGGCTGAAAAAGAATACTTTCCCTATTGTTCCTTTTCAGATTTTTTTTTTAAATATTAGTATTTAAATCAGGTTTTAGTCACCCCTGGTTCAAAGAAGAATCTCATGATCATAACGTTAGACAAATATTAAAATCCTGGAAAAAAAATAAAAATAAAATAAAATCCTGGGCCTATGGTTAGAATAAAAGATCTGCTTATAATGAAAGAAGCATTCTTGAATAGAGCAAGAGAGTTTATGGAGAGAAAAAATAATTTTTGATTGTTTTGACACCCACTTAAAAAAAATCAGAGAATAGAAGCCAAAAATATACCATGGTCATATTCTCTGGATAACTGTTTTCAGAAACGGATTCTAAACCTTCAGTAGCATTTAATGTATTAGCAATATGTCCTCCAGATAAAGTCAGCAGTTTGCGCTATTGTTTAGTGTTTATTCTGTTTCCAAAGATTGTAATGAATAGCAACCTACTGTATTAATTGTATATGCCAGGGCTTTCTTTTTGCAGAAAGTAGTGTATTACCTTTCAGTTTTAAGAATAAATTTAAT